>VDFB02325062.1:68901-272708 GCA_007258455.2 Sequoia sempervirens | reverse complement strand
TGATTTGTTTCCCTCTCCTGGAAACAAATTTGTTACTTCATCCCATGTAGCTGATTTTGGACGTCAGCTTGTTGTGTCTCAGAGTCAGAGTGATCAGTTGCAGGTTTCAGAGGATAAGGTTGATTCAGCCTTATATCGTTTTTACTGTAGGAGTTTGGAGCTATCTCCTGATTCCAGTATTGCTAGTGATGAGCCATTGACTGAGGTGGGAGCGTTTTATCACAACTACATAGTGAGGAGTGCTCATCACTTCTCTTTTGATCCACACACGGAGGACTTGTTGATGTGTCAGTGTGGAGTGGCTCAGGGTTTATGCCATCCGTTATGGGGTGGAGAGTTACCATCTTTAGAAGATGGGATTAGCGGTTGCAAGTACCCGACTCAGTTGTTTGTAGGGGATTACTTGTAGGGACAACAATCAGTTATCCATCATGCTGATATGTATCCGACAGGGTTTGCTACTTTAATGTCATAGGAATTTCATACGGATACATGGTTACAAAGTGATTACGGTGTCAGTGGACATGATGGTTGGGTTAGTTATCACATCCCTGGGAGTTTCAGAGGGACTATAGAGTGATATTGTGTTGCAGATGCTTCCAGATATTTTTGTCCCTTAATGACAAATGGATGTGAGTACAGGTTGTACTGGGATCCAAGTGGTGACAGGTTTAGCACTGAGTATTGGATGGGTTCCATTGGGTTACTTCACCCCTTTCAGCACGTTGAAGTTGGAGGCAGTAGAGAGCAGCGAAAGTCTGAGGAAGGCAGACACGACAGACCTTCATTATGGGTTTGGGATCCAGGGATAGCTTGCGTAGTTGTGTTTTTGCTGATGCTACAGGAGAAAATTGGAGATGTTTGGGGCACTACACAGTTCTTCTTTTGGGCCTTCCGAGGAGTTGGGTTTCTTTGTAGTAGAGATTGCTTGGGGACAAGCAATTTCAGGGAGGGCGGACTGTAATGTCCCCAATTTCGTAAGCATCAAAGTTCGGTGGATTTAGCCTATTCCTGGCCCTTGTAGGCTAATATGTTTGGTTAGAGGGTCCCTTTTGGCAGTGAACAGTGGTTTCTCTCCTTCAGCATCTTGTGTGGGTTCAAGCTTAGCCTTCGGTTGACTCAGTTTCACATACTTACTATTTCTAGTAAGTCAGCCGGCCAACATTTCTATTTATAGTAGGGCACTTGAAGATCATATGTTGGCAGTGTCAATTTCTAAATTCAGTTGAATTGGTGGAGATAAGGAGTTTTTCCTAAGTTATAACGTTTAATTATTATTAAAGGCAACTTTAATAATAATTAATATTTTAATGTTACTTTATAACATTATATTTGCACTTTATGACTTGAGGGGTCCTAAGTCATTAAAAGGGGGCCATTTCAATTAATTAATTGGATGCTAGTTAGAAGGACATATTTTAATGTTCTTAAAGTGCAAACATTAAATTATTTAAAATGATTTAAAAAGGCAAAAAATGGAGGGAATCGACCTATTGGAAAAATATATCTTTTATCCCACATTGGTGAGAAAAGTGTGTGAGCTCCTCCAGGAAAAGAATAAAAAGGGACTTAAGAGCTCATTTCTAAATATCCAGGATTTGATATTTGTCTAATGATTTTCTTTGGCGTTTGGAGAAGGGGGCCCTAGGGGTTTTTCCAGCGTATCGGCATTGGAGAGCATAGCTGCTTCATTGCAACAGCATTTTGAGGTTGTGAAATATCAGCTGAAGGTGCTTAACTGTTGGCTTCATCTAGAGGTCAAGTTTGTGCTTCATCGGATTTATAGAATAATTTCAAAATAAGAATTCATCTTCTTTTCAAGAATTAAGGATTGTATCCTGGGTATGCTCAATTGTAAAAGCTTTTGAAAACGAATTAATAAAATTATCTCTTTGCTGCAATAGGGTTTAATATTTTCATCTCCAACGGGCGGGGGCCCTAGCTCGGTTGGCTAAGTAATTCCGTTGCGGCTCTGCTGGTCACGAGTTCTAGTCTCCCCCGTCCCGTGGTACCGGAGGGCGTTTCGCGCCAGCGCCGCCGGTCACGTTAAAAAGTTTACCAGGCGCACTGCAATTTATAGGGGGTCGTGCTACCCGATTCCTGCAGTCTAAAAAAATATATATATATATTTTCATCTCCAACATTTTATTTCATGCTTGGCATTATATTTTAAAAAAAAAACACCAAAAAAAAGCAAATATATAGAAAAGCCTCACAGAATTACAAAGTTTCAGAAGTTGGAAGGAGATTAGTTCTTACAGTATATTAATGGCTTTATTTTAATTATTCTACTAAGGTTGCCTTATATTATTTAAAATATTTAAAAAGCACCTTAGTGTTATAGCTCGTCAGAACCGGGATGAAATGGTTTAAATCATGCATGTATCAAACGGGGACCTTGCGTGTCAAATTATCATTATTTTAATAAAAAGGGCTTTTTCGGAGCTAAAGGGGAGTTTAAATTAAAAAATGAATTTTAAATAGAAGCTTTTGGAGAGTTTGACGGAGAAAGTATAAAAGGAGGTTATGAGAGCTCATTTATATAGGCAGATTATTTTTATTTCCTCTTATGAGACCCTTGTGGTTTTGTGGGATTGAATGGTGTTCATCTTAGACTTCTGGAGGACGAAATCCCTCTTGAAGAATATCATCCACGGTGGTGAAAGATCCTCTTTGGTTGATTGTTGATAGATTCATTTAGAGTCTATGCTTGTGCTTCATTTGCAGATTTCAAGGTTAATTGTTGGTGACTTCATTTAGAGGTTGCACTTGTGCGTATCATTGCAGAGATTCAAAGTTTATTTTTAGTTGCTGAGTTTTGGGTGTGTGATTTACAGTTTGCCTTCATGTTTTAGAGGTAATTTTTGGTGTGGAATCCTCTCATTGCTGGCCATGGAGTTTGATAGTTATTTATTTGTTTTCCTTGGCTGGTCATGGTTGTTTTGGAGGTCCACCCATACACTTGGAGGGGCGATTTTGCTGTTGGTGGTTTGGGAAGGGTCACACCCCTTTAAGTTAGCTTGTGCGGAGTTTAAAAGACCATTGTTGCTGGCTGTGGCTTTTGTGAAGGAAATCACAGCAGTATAGCAGCTTCGCCATCCTCCCTTGCAGTCGTTCCCTCAACATTGGTTCATTAGCATTCACTGTTGGAGTTGTAGGAGGTTCGTGAGCCTTGGGAAAAGGCTTGGCATTTGGTTTCAGGATCATTTTGAATGTAATTGTCAAACAATTGATTTGGTATTTTGTATGTAATTCTCAGTTTACATCAGCAATTTGAAGTAATTTTCTGCTATTGAAAAGAGTATTCAGAATTTGTCATCTATGTGGAAATGATTTATTATGCTTCCTTGATCAATGAATGAAATTATAATGCAAAAATTGTGTCAAAACTACAAACAATGCAAAGTGGATGACGAAATGTCAATCCGTCAAACACACTGAAACCGAAAAAGTAAACCAGAAAATAAGGTGGGTTACTACAGTGGTATCAAAGCAAAAGATACTGCCAGCCTGTTGGGTTGTGTTATTCAGAAAAATTTAGAGTTATAGCAGTGAAGTCCAGTAGTGGTATCAACAGAATATTTGTAACAAAAGTACAAACAAAAACAAAATCATGGAGCCTCTCGGCATAGAAGTTTTTTGGGAAGTTTATATAAATTATAAAGCATTGGGAGTAGAGTTTCACGCTCAAATTTCATTTGTTGATTTCATGGACATTAAGATAAAGTATGATCAAAGATTGCAAGGGAAAAAGGAAAATTTGTGTGGGAAGCTTTACATTGCAGTTATGAAACTTGAAGACCCATCTCAGTCAAAAGAAGTTCTTCTTAGTACTTTGGAGGAAGTTGAAACTTGTTTAAAAATGGTTGATCAATCACCCTCTCACATAATGAAGCTAGCAGTGAGTCCATTGATGTATGTCTTGATTAAGTCAGAGCTGTTGAGACATTCAGATCATGAGATTAAGCTGATGGTTACTTCTTGTTTGAGTGAAATCATGATAATTTCAGCACCTAAAGCTCCTTACAATGACAACATGATGAAAGAGATATTTCAGCTGATTGAGGAGAGTTTCCATAGGTTGGATGATACTAGACAACCTTCTTTTGATAGGAGGGTAAGAATTTTAGAAACCGTTGCTAATGTTAGATCCTATGTGGTGATGATTGATCTCAAACGTGATGATTTGATACTTGGAATGTTTCAACGCTTCTTTGCCAAAATCAGAAAATATCATGCAGGGAATGTTATAACAACAATGCAAACTATTTTGGGTCTAATTTTAGCTGAGGAGGGTGATATATCCAAGCAGTTGCTATCTAACTTGTTGGCCATTTGGAGGAAGGAGCAAGTTGTTTCACCCATAGCTCATGAGTTATCAAAAGGGTTGGTTGAGCAGAAAATTGAGAAGATTAAATACCAGTTGACTGAAGAGGAATTGATTTCTTTGAGTTTACAAGTTACAGGTCCTCCTAAAGTGAGCAAGAACCAAATGAGAAGAGAGCAACGTTGTTTCACATGCCGAGGTGCTTGAACACCTAGTCACATTTGTGGGAATAACAAAGAAGGTGAGTTAATGACTCCTACCACATGTTCATTGCAGCCAAGTGATGATGTCAACAAAGAGGAAATTGAGACAATAGAGTTTGAAGAAAATGCCTTATCTATATGTATGACAAAGCTCCAAGATGACTATTGAAATGTATGCATTTACATATGATGGGAATGTATCTAATGAAGATGACAAACCAACAACTTTGGGTGCAAATTCAGATCGATCTAGTAAGGATTATGAGGCCTATGGTGACATTGACAACACCTTTGAAAGGTATGATGATTCATGTATTCTTTCTAGCAACAATTTAGTAATGCATGATTATGACATTCATAATGAAGTTTTGGAGGCAGAAATGGTGAACTTGGAAAATTCTGAATTTGATGAAGATGCTTACTTGATAAAATCAGAAATGAGAAGAATCAACAAGTTGTTGGAAGGGGATTTATCAAATGAACCTGAGTTTATTGCAGATATAGAAAACATAGTTACAACAGTTGATGAATTTCCTTTTGACCAAGGTGTTGTCCTAACCTCAAAGCATGAATTATGCAAAGAGTATGTTATAGAGGAAGCTGATTTTGAGAGGCATGATCTTGAAGACAAATCAGAAAATTCATTGTATCAAGCTGATTTTGATTTTTGGCCCAATGAGACATAATTTGAAGAAACAATTATTGGTGACAACTGAAAATGAAGTGCACATTTTATCTAAACTAGATGGCACGAAAAGGCTTGTTGAGGGTTTAATCCACAAGACACAAAGAAATCAGCGTGAACAAATTGTTTCCTATGCTGATTTGCAAACTATAAAGAGCACAATGGAGGAAACAAAATCAGCATACGTGCACATGATCAGTGATAAGGATGTGGCTACCAAGCTTGCAGATGAGGCTTTATCGATGTCCAAGGAAACAAAGGTTAAGGTTAGTGAGCTCACCATTGAGCTTAATTCCATGAAGCTTGCATTAGAGAATGTCCAAGAGGCAGTTCTAGAAGTGGAAGATCAACTTTATGTGGTTAAACAATTAAGGGAACAACAAAAGGAAGAATGGGCCAAGGAGATTAGACAAGTGATTGAAGAACTAGATAGCATTCAAGAGGTTTTTGATCTAGTTCATTGTCCCAAGAAATCAGAAAATAGAAGTTTGGATCAGTAGGAGGATTGGGTTGAGCATGAGGACAATGATGGTATTCAATTTGTTGATAATCCATAGTTTGAGATGGATACTGAGATATCTTTTGATAATCCACTTTTTGAGTTGAATGATGGAGCACTTCTTGATTTCAGTGAAATGGTTGGTGATAATCATAGGATATGGGATCTGGGTGAAATTCCTTGTTGTGAGGTAATGATTCAGAAGTGGGGTGGTGAACATGATTGCAAAGTTGGAGCTGTTGTCCACTTTCCATTCAGCCAACATAGGACTTGGATTTCTTGTTCACATATGGATCGGCAAGCTTGTTCAGCCAAAGAGTAGAGTATTTTCTTGATGGGGCTGAGTGATGAAGATGATCCTATCACTGAAGAAGTTCTTCCAGCCTTTTCCATGCTCACATCTCCTATGTATTCAGGAGTATTTCATTATAACAGCTGCTGCTCCAACATTTCAGTGCTGATTTTGGCAACATCCGTTGATGAGAAGATTGATTTTGTGTACTTATAGGTTTTATGGCAGCGAGTTGTGGGAGAGTTTGTAGACATGATTTAGTTATTTCTAACTTCCACATTGGTGCCTTCAGTTTATGACAGCGGAAGCATGCCTGGGATTATATTACAGTTGTACGATGGTAACATGTTGGACACTAGGATGGCAAAGGTGTACTATACTGGGATGCTTTGGCAGTTTTGGTAGAAGATCTTCCATGTTATAGAATTCAGTCCTTACAGGTATCCCAGTTTGTTTTTTGAGAATGCTTACATTATTGGGTTACAGGAGAGGAGGCTGCAGCCTTGGCCTGATAGGTTTACAATTGTTATCAGAGTGGCACGACATCAACATGGTGGGGTTACTCTTTGGGTTAGTATCTATGCACGATGTCTTTTTCATGGGTTATTGGTGATTTGTGATGATGGAAGAAGCAGACCATGGGATGTTGTGGAACTAAAGGGTGACGATAATGTTGCTGTTATGTCTTTACTCAGTCATCATATGAGTCCATTTGAGCTACTGCAAGTGGACTGGAAAGAAATTATGAGCAAAACTTGGTATTCTACTAAGTTGGTGACTTTTGAGGAGATATTTCTAGCCAAGGGAATGATCAGAAATTTCATTTTGGCCAAGGTTATTCAGTGTTGCAGCAATTGTTATTCTTTACAAGTGATGTATTTTGAAAAATCAGACTTAAACAACTGCAGATTTGAGTGATTTCAGTACAGTCAGCTCATTGACATTATCAGTTTTGGGTCTCAGATTGAGAGAATGACAAGATTGGCTAATCAATTTTGGTGTTGGTTGGGTGTGCGGGAACCAAATAATTGTTATTGCTTATTTTAATCTTGCACCCATGTTTGTGATAGTAGATTTAATTTCAGTGACAGTTATATTGTGGGAGTGCAAGGTGTTGGAAATGAGAGAGCTAATGTTAGTTTCCTTGAGCTTACTTCTATGGTGCCTTGGATTGATTCTTTGGAAGAGCAATTCCTTGAGGAATGGACTGAGTTTTTGCAGTATTTGATTGCCCTTCTTGCAAGTGGAACTCAGGTCACTGGTGCTGGTGTCCAGTAGGTCAATGCTTTGAAAACATGGAACTACAACCCTCCTAGGTTGACTTGGTGGGATCATATTTGGTTTTAGTTGGGATCAGTATGGTGATTTTGGGGTTGAGTTGGCATTGCTTGAGGACAAGAAATCTTTGGGGAGGGCGGACTGTAATGTCCCCATTTTCAGGTTCCCTTGTAGTGCAACTGACATTGACCTTGTGGATGTGTGTCAACATTATGGGAGGAGTCATTTGGTTATTCCAATGAGCTTAGGTGGTCTGGAGGACTCATATGCCACTTTCCGGGATGATTTTTGGCTTCTAGTGTGCTCTCCAAGAATATTGGAGAGGGTGTCTATTTATAGAAAGTTGACTAGTTGGCTCCATTTATCATTATTCGTCATTAGGATCACTCCAGTGCAGTCAATTTTCAATTTCGATGCATTCCGACAGTTTCCACAAAATGAGAATATTAATGGCTTTATTTTAATTATTTTACAAGGTTGCCAAATATTATTTAAAATATTTAAAAAACACCTTAGTGTTATAGCTCGTTGGAACTAGGATGAAATGTTTAAAATCATGGATGTATTAAACTGTGACCTTGCGTGTCAAATTATCATTATTTTAATAAAAAGGCCTTTTTCGAAGCTAAAGGGGAGTTTAAATTAAAAAGTGAATTTTAAATAGAAGCTTCTAGAGAGTTTGGCGGAAAAAGTATAGGAGGTTATGAGAGCTCATTTATATAGGCAAATTATTTTTATTTCCTCTTATGAGACCCTTGTTGTTCTATGGGATTGAATGGTGTTCATCTCAGACTTTTGGAGGACGAAATCCCTCTTGAAGAATATCATCCACGGTGGTGAAAGATCCTCTCTAGTTGATTGCTGATATATTCATTCAGAGTCTATGCTTGTGCTTCATTTGCAGATTTGAGGGTTAATCGTTGGTGACTTCATTCCGAGGTTGCACTTGTGCATATCATTGCAAAGATTCAAAGTTTATTTTCAGTTGCAGAGTTTTGAGTGTGTGATTTACAGTTTGCCTTAGAGTTTCAGAGGTAATTTTTGGTGGAGAATCCTCTCATTGCTGGCCGTGGAGTTTGATAGCTATTTATTTGTTTTCCTTGGCTGGTTGTGGTTGTTTTGGAGGTCCGCCCATACTCTTGGAGGGGTGATTTTGTTGTTGGTGGTTTGGGAAGGGATCACATGTGGCTTTTGTGAAGGAAATCGTAGCAGTATAACAGTTCCACCATCCTCCCTTGCAGCCATTCCCTCAACATAGGTTCATTAGCATTCACTGTTGGAGTTGCAGGAGGTTCGTGAGCCTTGGGAAAAGGCTTGGCATTTGGTTTCAGGTTCATTTTGAATGTAATCATTGTCAAATAATTGATTTGGTATTTTGTATGTAATTCTCAGTTTACATCAGCAATATTGAAGTAATTTTCTGCTATTGAAAAGAGTATTCAAAACTTGTCATCTATGTGCAAAAATGATTTATTATGCTTCCTTGATCAATGAATGAAATTATTATGCAAAAATTGTGTCAAAACTACAAACAATGCAAAGTGTATGATGAAATATCAATTTGTCAAACACACTGAAATCAAAAAACTAAACCAGCAAATAGGGTGGGTTACTACATGTTTGTTGGAGTCCTCGTAATAATTGGAATGGCATATAATCAAAATTATTTTTGTATTGATCATGTCCTTTGGAAAGCTACCTAGAGGATATTTCTGATGTTCTCAAAACACTATGGAAGTGTTGCTATAGGGAACATTTGCTTAGTGAGAAACTCATTTGATTTTCCATCTAGTGGATCTCTTGACTTTATTCTCAATATTTGGTCTACCACAATGTGGTGCCTCCTTAGAGCCTCATAACGATTTTGAACATGTACTCCTTGAGTAGAGACAACCATCTACTCAATCTTAAGTTATTGGCTTATTCACTAGTTACTCAAAGCTTGGTGGTCCATGTAGACTATAAAAATGTTTTCTAATAGGTAATTCCGAAATGTATTGATGACATATACCATCCCCAATGCCTCTCCCAATGTCACATAATTTGTTCTATAAATTGTGGGACATTGGCATTTCTAATACTCTCATTATTGTCATCATGCAGCTCTACAAGATAGTTGTTTGATGGTTGTAGACTCCTCGTGGCCTCCCTAACTTTGTCTAGATTACTATTGGAGTCAAGTAAGGTTGCCTTCTTTAACCGACCCTCTTTGGTATCAACATTGATGAGCTTGATGATTTTCTTGGACAACATACCCATGTGGACAATGTTTCCTTGCTAAACCATGTTGTGATTGCTATTTTGCTCATTGTTGGTGACTGTAATGTCCCCTTCTTAGTCCTAAGCACTTTTGTGACCATTAGCCTATTTTCAGAGACCCATAGGCTATTCAAAGGCGATTCTAGGGTTTCCAAGATTCTTGGAGGTTTCTTGTCTACTTTTCAAGAGGTTATTGCAAGAGTTTTCCAGAGAGTTTTTTGGGTCTTTCTAGGTTTTCTGAGATCCTTGGTGGGCAGTCATTGCTATTTTTAGTAAGTCATAGTTGCATCTTAGAATGTGCTTATTTTGAGTTTAGACATACTTATTATTTTTAGTAAGTGCTATTTCTGGCAGTGGTCCTAGTAGTAGTTCACGCAGGATTTCTATTTCTGGTAGTGGTGACAATTTCAGTTGATGGTGTCTTGATATTTCTGGGAGTTGGCGTCTCTACCATCCTTGGAGTTCAAAAAAGGAAATATTTGCAACTTAAGTTAATTTTGTAAAGTCAAAAAAGGCCCCTTGGCCCCCCATGCCTAGCAAGTGGCAACTTAAGTTGATTTTAAAAAGCAAATTAGAAGCATGACTTAAGTGGACGCCTAGGAAAGGGACTTAAGTGAATTTTAATTAAATATTTTATTTCTCCAAAGTGGCATCCACTTTTGGAGGAAAAGAGCATTCAAACTTCTAGGTCTCAAAATATATTTATACGCTTTCATTTGCTTTCATTTGGATATGCTAACTTATGATAACGAAGTGTTGTCGGAATGCAGAGAGATCTCCTTGGGCTTTGAGGACGAAATTCCATTTAAGTCAACTTCAGTTTTGAGGTTGCAAGATATCTCCTAGCTGGATAGTGGTGTAGCTCCATTGCAGGGATTATAGTTGTAGCTTCCTTTGTTCTTTTAGTTTTTGTTTGTTATGATGTCTTCTAGATATATTTTGGTATGGAGTGTTGGTTTGCAGCATTGTAGGGGCTTTTTGGAGTCAGTTTTCAGTTTTGGGTGTTGCTGGTTTGTGCCCTTTTCGTAGCCCAGCTGACCACCTTTTCACTCATGCTGATCGGAGAACTGGATATCTTTGGGCACCACCTTGCTCAAGTTTTGAGGATTTTTAAGTGAGATTGGGATTTATTGGAGCTGGTCGCCCCATCTAGGGAGGTCGTACCATCTTGTTTTGGGGAGTTCTGAAAGGGTTTCCTGTTGTCTTCACTTGTTTGGGCTGCTATCAAGTTCATATTGGACGCCTAGCCTTCCTTTGGCCTTTGCAAGTGGTTTGGAGTGATTCTACGGAATAGTGGTGAAGTTATGCTCATTTTGCGATTGTTGGTTGGTGTTTTAAGCTTGTTGTTCGTACATATCAATCTGCTGTCCTGTGTATCAGACCTGTAGCAGCAGCTTGTTTGACCTTCCATTGACCTCTGAAGGACCTTTCATTGAGGTATTATTGTTATGCTTTGTGGGGGTGCTCTCATACTTTCATTGTAGCATCTTGGGGGAAAGTTAATACTTCATATTTCTATCATTTTCATTTCATAACAGCAGCATATGATGGATTGATATATTTTATGATGAGCTTAATGTAACACCATTGGTAGTACGATTGGTGACTGCTCCTATATTTGTCTTAATACTCACCCCACTGAACAAATGGTGCTCCCACTGAATAAGTGGTCGAGCTTGCTTTATGTTACATGCTACACCCGTTGAACAAGTGGTCGAGTTGTTCATTTGCTTTCTTGTTATGCCCGTTGAACAAGCAAGTGACTTTGTTTTGATTGGTTGGCTTGCCGCCAAGTATTTGCTTACTTTTTGTAATTCCTATTGAATAAGTGGATGATTCACTTTCATGCATTTGATTTGATTACTCACCCTACTAAAGAAGTGGTAGCATAGAGGAAATTCAAAATTTGTAAGCGTTATCACCGTATGCTCTCACCTTGCCCACATCAGGTTCTAGGTGATCAGAAAGTGGAAGGTGTTTACTTTCAGTTAGCTTGATTTTCAAGTTAATGCAAGATCCCCTTTTCACCGTATGCTCTCACCTTGCCCACATCGGGATCTAGATGATCAAAAAGTGGAGGGTTGCTTATTTAGTTGTTTATCATTGCATTTTGGCTAATGCTAATGGGTGAAGTTTTGGAAAAAATTTGGGGTGGTTATTACAATGGTATCAAAGCTGGTCATCCTGCCAACCTGTGCCTTTCATTGCCTACAGTTGACAGAAAATATTTATGAGTGATAGAGAAATCAGATACTACAACAGAGAACCAAAGAGACAGCAGTTTCAGACTCCTTCAGTTCTAGTTGAGGAAACCTTCTCAAAAGTTCTTATAGTTCGGCAATAGCCAGGGGTTGTCAATAACAAAGTAGTTGAAACCATGGCAGAAAGGGACAACGGACCAGCCCAAGAAGAGAGTTTGGATACTAGATCAGAGAGAAAATTTGATTGCATGATGGACATGATGTCATAGCTGCTAGCAAAGATGAGCTAGAATGTGACTCCCACACACCAATGCCAGAATAGTGAGACTAGCGCCTCAAATGTTAACCATAATGGGGGACATAGTGGCCATACTGTTGAACTGACCAGAGGATCTGTCTCTAGACCTCTCCAACCGATCTTCACTCGAAGGGAGGAACCTCTAGCCGAGCAAGAAGCTCAAATTCCTATAGCTTACAAAGTGAGAAATAGCTACATGGAGTATGTTACCCTTCCTGTGGAAATCCGAGAGATTTTGACATTGGACCAATTCGTGAACTAGAAGAAGAAGAGAGGAGGCAAATGCTATGAGAATTGTGGTCCTAAAGAAAATAATGATGAGGGCATGGGTGATCTCTGCAATACCATACGGCCATGTTTCCTCTCTCATTGCTCAAGTTCCCAAGCTTCAAACCTACAAATACATGTTCTTCATTCTAAGGGTTGATCAGTTCATGTTTTTGCAAAACACCAATGTTCCACAGGGACGCGTCCTCAGCCCCCCAAAACCCCACATTTTTGGGATAGGGACGTCTCAGAGACTTGGGGACTTGGGGGGACATCCCCCCGCCATCTCGCCACCAACACCATCATATCCAAGACATCGCCAGGACGTCATCCAGGGGGCTCCTAGGAGTCTCTCGACCATCTCGAGGATGCCCAGGTGTCTCCTATAGCCAAATGACCAAAAAGCAAATCTATTTGAAAAAATCAAAATTTGCTTTGAACTTCATGCCCAAGGCCAAACCCTAATGGCCTATTGGCCCCACCCAAACCCCACAAACTCTATAAAATTGCCTCCTATCTTCATTTCAATTTACAAAAATAAATCAACAAGAAGCTAATAGTGTGAGTAGGAGAGTGAGAACTACAAGTGTAAGGTGAAAGAGTGAGAACTGAGAATTGAGAGCAAGAGGGTTGAGGAGCAGCAAGAAGAGGAGTGACACCAAGTTAATGTTCACTTCAAAATTTAAAATTTTAAAATTAGTTTGCCAAAGTTTCATTTGTAATTCTTATAGATCTTTTAATAACTATTTTTTCAAGTACTATGTGTATTTCAGCACCGCCCCCTACCACCATCCTGCCACCATCCCCAAACTTAGGCCCTTGGTCCCCCTATCTTCAAAACCTGTCCCCATGTCCCCTCGTTAGGAAAATCCATGGAACTATGCAAAACAAGAGTGCAAAGTGTTATAGGGTTTCAATTGTGTGTGTTCATCTACCATTAGGGCAGAGTATCCTAGAACTTGTAGAAAGGCAGCTATTGTAGCAAATATATGTATTCACATGTCTTCTTGGCTAGTTGTAAGTATTTTGAGAGATTTGTTGTGCATAGAAGTGATACGTCTTCTTTCTCGTGAGATTTCTTCCATCACGTTTGTTAATGTGACTATAACTAAAATTTGACAAGTGTTGTAGCACCTTAATACATTGCAATATGTTATTGTAATGATCTCTTTCATGTTATAGGTAAATAGTTGCAGGTTTGAAGAGGGATTATTAAATAGATGTGGTTGTTGTATTCTGTCTCTATTGCAATTTCTTGTTTATTGGTTTTAATGGTTGAATGTAACTTTATGACCCAATAAGGCGTTATTCTTGAAGACCCTGAATCTCCACATACACTAAAATCAACAAAATTAGTTACCATTAGCACTAGGAAGTAGAGGAGGATTAATGCATGTTGTTTATGGTTTGGTAGTGTAAACAAGGGACAAATCTCAAGTAAACCAAAACTGTTAAATCTTCTATGAATCAATTCCAGCATGTCTGTACGTTAACAATGTCTATTAAATGTTAAATGAAACCATCTCAAGGAATTTTATTGCTATCAGTATCTATAGATGCATGTGCAAAGTTTTATATCAGCTATGAAAGAGGTTTATTGCAGCAAGTTAACCTTGACTTAGCAACAAATATAGGGGTCAAGAGTGCATTTGGGCATAGTCTACACATACTCCTTTCTTTTTCCAATGCCATGTCAATAAAGCCAAACAAGCAACTAGGAGAAATTATGATAACTTTCTCAAGAAGACAACAAATGGAAATACACTAAAGCTAAGTGAGTCACAAAATTAATTTTTTCCTCCTTTGATCTCAAAAACTTCAAGAACCATAGCTAAGGAAATGTTCTTGGAAAAATTTGGTATGAGAATGATAATAAAATGAACGCTCAAACTATCACAATGAGAATTGAATAAAGTAGTAGTGGGACAAGCTCCTGGCCTTAATGGAATTTACTCATCTTACCTTCAAATACCACTATCAATAGAACTTAGAGGTGCATGTAGATCTTAAATCAAATTAAACTGATTGTTAATTTATTAATATGCACTTTTATTAAAAAACATAATGTATCAATTTATTAATACACACTTCTACAAAAGAACAGAAAGCATCAATTTATTAATATGCAATTAGAAATCATAACACCTCAATGAGCATTTATGCCATGCGATACTTTTCCTAACAAGCGTGTAGTGCACAGAAGCATCTTTAGACCTGGAGGCGATTAGGGACCCCTTCAATATTTTTCTAGCAATCAAGCTTTGATTTACTCAAAATGCCATGGAAGCAAAATTTGGTTGGCACAATAGATATTATATTTGGAACTTAGTGAATGCTAAATGTTTTAGCAACAACTTTGTCCAAGTCATACATAGTTTCATTCCACTTGAAATATAAATATTTCAAAACTGCATGATAAATAATTTTGCTGCCTGTCCTGAAGGTAAAAGTGTTAGATGCCTACCTATGACTTGCAAACTTCTCAAAATGAGATGGTCATACAATTGACATTTTCAAACAATCAAAACGTCTAGGATATTCTAAAGCAAGATGATCCCAACAAGGCATCAAGTTAGAATTGATTTAAAATTTCAAAGGAGACAACTTATAAAGAAGAGACATAGTGGACAAATTTGAGCAAGATAGCACTGTTTTTTAGGATGCATTTAAGTATGAACAAACCATATCATAAATATTTGTGCATATTTTCTCCAACTTGCAATTATTTGCAAAAAGGCCCTATCTGAAGCGCATCGCTTCCAACATGATTTCTATTTCCAAATGTGCTTCCTTGAAGTTTATCAAAGACAAGGATTGAATTAAGTTAGTGCCAAGATACATCAACTTAAAAGTTAAAACTGATTTAAACACAAAGATGAGAAAAACTTATAAAGAAAAGATATAGCAGTTGGATGAATCTCTTAGTTCCACTTTTGCCGACACCTGTGTACATAGACCTTAGCAAACACATGATACCAAGGGGCATTAGCATATCAGTCTGAAGAGCCTCTTGCCTGTGGTGCACACTAGGTTCTAGAACCTTCGTATAGAACATTCATGATGCATGCAACTAAAGAAAGTACACAACAATATTCAAATTTCAAACCATTAAAGAACATAATTGTACCTTACACAAATAGACGATTTATACTGATTCTCCAATATATTGCAGCCTTACAAGTTTGTGCAGTGTGCAACAGTAACCTAGAAGAATAATCAGTCTCGACTCTCAATAGACACTTACATACTCAAGACCTATCTCCAATCCAGCAGCATTTTGTTATTATGAAATCAGATACTACAGTTGATACATCCATGCTATTTTTATAGATCTTTGTATGGTGCACTGACCATTGGTCAAGAGGTGGCGAGTCATTGCTTCTATCCTATTTTTAAATGGAGTGGAAGTTGAAAAAATCTGAAAAGCATATGTTCTTAATAGAGAGTACGTGCAATCACTTTTACAATATTGGTCGGAAGGCACACTTAAGCTGGCTATTATCTACAGAATCAACAGATCTTTGTGCTTGGAAGGACAGCCAATATACAAAATTGTCCAATAGATTAGTGTGCCAACAGAATCCAAACAAGTTATTCCTTTTTTAGGGGTGTATTTTTTAAGAACCAACAATATCCATGAACTTGATCTTCTATATTGTAGATATTTGAGCATATTTTGTCAGAAGTTGCAGTTAGTTGCAAAAACCTTTATTTTGGAAACAGATTACTCTGATTCAAGATGATTTCTATAACTGTTTGTAATTTTTTATTTTTATGTTTGTCAAAGTCAAAGATCAGATTAAGTTAGTTCCAAGGAACATATCGTGTGCTTAGTTTAGCAACAAGTTGTTTCTTTTTTAATTACACAGATCCTTATAGTGGGTATAACTGAATTAATTAGAACTTGATTTTCATATCTCGATTAAAGATGACTAGAGTTTGTGTCTGTATGATCACAGCAACTGGGAGAGTGTTGGCTAGAGAGCTTCCAAAGTTACAAGAGATGTGTACAGTACTCTATCCAGCTTCCATGAAGGCCAGTGATGAAATTGGTATGTATATTCCATAAATTCAACACGTGGTTTGAGTTGACTTGTAAACTATGTTAGTTATAATCTATAAAATCCATCGAGTCTTGATTCATTCAAGTAAAGTCAGATTCTCTACTATTGTGGATAATTCAGAGTACATTGTTTAAACTTGGAAAATGTTTGTCTTCTGTTATCATTGTAGAAAAACTAGGAAGGTGGGAAATTTAAGTTTAGATAATCTGATTTTCCTTAAATGATATTCAACAAACTTTGAGTATAGAACCCCTGCAACAATCTATCAAAAATGTATAGAAAATAGGCTTCATAAATTTCTTATGCATTTTTTTCTAGTACTCAATAGATGGTTGAAAAGGAGGATAAGTTGCACTCATGTTGACATACCAGTTTCCCATTTTGTCTAAACAAGTTGATGGTTCTTCTTCATGTTCTTCCCATTCTTATGCTTGCCTTTTTTCCATTATGCGCTAGTTTTCTTTATTCTAAATTATGTTTGATTATGCAACATATCTTAGTTTTTATTACCTCTTTTTTCTGAACTTCTATTTTTATTTTTATATAATGTACAAACATGGTGCTTTTTGTCATTCATTTCTTTATCCTGGTGTCTATAGATCAGATTTATAAAGGGACATGGAGTTTAAATATCTGAGATTGCAATTCTAGACAATTTTTTTACTTGAGAAAAAAATAGTTTGTTGAGATGAATACAGTGGAAAACCATGTAAAAGATTATTTTGTATTGGTTGCAGAGCACACTTTATCAGATCGTGGATTTCAAGTAATGAGATTAAATACATACTCCACAGTAAGAATCCTGTTACTGAAGCTTCTGTTGAAATTTGATTTTCATGAGAAAGCATGTTGTGTCACCTATCAAGTCTGGTGCAAATTTCTTGTGAGAATGCTTGATATGCTTGGTTCTGTAGAAAATACAAAATGAATATTTTGCTTGCGTATAGAAAATACTGACAGGATATATGGTGGGATGCATTGAACTCAGGTACCCATTCATGAACTGGATCAAGCACTGTTGGCAGAAGCAGTTTTAGTACCTGTTGTTGCAGTAGCATCACCATCTACTGTTAGGTTCTGGAACATGAACAACCATTTTCATATCTATCTGAAAGTATACTTAATAAATATGCAGCTTTAATGATTGTGAATTTTCATTAGTGTTGTTTATGACCCTCTTTTAATGAGCCCAAATAAATTTATTGATAGCAGGGCTTGGGCTGAAATCATATCAAATATTAAGGGCTGGAATGGCGCTGTTGCTTGCATTGGAGAAACATCTGCTTCTGCTGCAAGAGAATCTGGCTTCCAGAAGATTTATTACCCAGAGAATCCTGGGTTAGAAGGGTCTCTTTTTTCTCTTTTTCCTCCTCTTTTTTTTTTTATAAAAAAAAAGAATTTTATACTATATATCTATATGTATAGGGTGTACTGGATTAATATTTATCCATATGAATGAACACGATAGTTCATTGGTATCCAAAAATACAGCCAACACTGATAGCAATGAAAAGGATAGCAAAAGCATATGCTGCTGTAGAATGCAATACAAAATATAGAGTGGGATATACCAAGCAAAACGTATAGCGCTGATATAGTGCATCTATTCTTTTTCAGTAGCAAATTGCTTTAAAGAAAAAGAAGGGATGATCCACAGAGAACTATGCTTAAAATGTTTTTGCCAGTATTCTCACATTGTGGCATACATGTATGAATGCATAAATTAAGGAAAAAGTTATGTTACCAGATTCTCCTCGCCTCCTCTCCACCAACCTCATACCATTCACTGTTCAAACTGGATTCTGATCCCAGACCAGATAGAAAGTAATACAAAATATAGAGTGGGGTTTATCAAGCAAAATGAATATTGCTTATATTGTTCATCTATTCTTTTTCAGTAGAAAATTGCTTTAAAGTATATTAAGGGATAACCCACAGAGAAATATCCTTTAATTTTTTTCGCCAGTATTCTCACATTATGACATGAATGCATAGATTAAGATGAAAGCTATGTTACCGGATTTTCCTTGGCTCCCCACCACCACCCCATACCATACACAATTCAAACTGGGTTCTGATATCAGACCAGATACTCCTCAAAAAACAGCCCCAATTTGTTCCAGGCACAGGACCATACTCAGGCATATCTAGGGTTTGTCATTACCCTAACCAGGGTGAACCTGGGTTCATTCCTTTAAAAGATAAATACTAAGAAAAATGGCAAAAAAAAAAGGAGTCATATTTTAAAACCTAAAGCGACACTAAGGGACAAAAACAAAAGTGAAGAATGCAATAACTTACTTCTCATCTCATACTCACCTTCTATCATTTCATGAATACTCAAGCTGAAACTTCATCAAGCTATTAATCCGACTATGTTGTTCTTATAATACTATGCCACTATGGGCATTCTTTTACTACCGTGGAGATTGAAGAGCTTGTCATTATGGTTAATTTTATTTATTTGGCTATAGTTTTTTATGTTTTCAATGTTTTTCTACCAAGGCCATACTTAATTTGGGTCTGAAAAGTGTTGGAGAACCCTGAATCCAAACTGGTGACTTAGGGAAAAAGTTAAAAATCATATGCATTAAGATTTGACTTTTTTTTTTTGAACACCCCAAATTTTTAGGCATCTGTCTTTGGCTCGTGTTAATGAAAAAAATTGAATCCCATCAAAGTCTGTTTCAAGTCATGTCATTTTTGTCCCTCACTTGACATTTCTCCACTTGTCCAATGTTCTGCAATTAATCAAATGACACAGACAAAGCATTAACCTTCAATCCCACAGCCAAGCAATGTCTCAATTTGACAATTTCATTTGTCAAATAATTTTAATTCAACAATTCATAATACAGTGGAGTGAATTCAATTTAATTCCTGACAAAGAATGATTCCAGACATTTAAATTGTCTCTTCTAATTCGACTTCAATTTCAAATTCAAATTAACATGAAAACATAATACACAGATAACTCATTGATTTATTTACTTCTCAGACAAAATATAATGAACAATTTGTAAAGTTCTAATCTTTTGTAACTATTGCAGCCTCCTTATCTGAATTTCTTCTTTCTCTGTATTTTTTTCCTTTTGCTGTCAATGACTCATTCCTGTTTCCATTAACTCTGCATACACCATTATTTCCCCCTTTTTGCTGCACGTTTCTTCCTCCTGCACAGACCACCTTTTCAATGCATTTAAATCACTCAAATTAAAAAAAAGTTTCAGATCATTTGCAGCCTCCTTTCCAATCTGCAAATTTCAAATTCCAATACTTAAAACCTGCGCAGTCTTCTCATCTTCCAGTGCTGGTGACTTCCCTCCTCTAACTCGTGTGGCCCCAAATCTGCTGTTATGTTTTTATTTAGAAATCTTTGAAGCCTCTTTTCAAGCTTTTAACTTTGGCCTACACAGTTCCTTTCAATCTGTCATTTTTTTTTAAAGTTCCAAATCATAGTTTGCCTTTTCACATTCCTTGGCTGTGGGAATTCTATGCATTCTTCCCCTGAAATTTAAATGCAAATTTCCTTATTTTGAATTGTCATTCTTTTGCTTTTAAATATAAATACAAATAAAATAAATGTTACAGGATTCTATTTTTTTGCTGCTTAGACATTTCCTATCGTCAATAGAACAAAATTGCCTTTTTGCGTATCTTTCATTTAGGAGCTCTTCTTCATGCAAAAATTGGCTAGTGTACTTAGAATGACCCTACGAAGCTTCCCACAAAAAGATTTTGCCTCAGCTATCACAGAACTCCATAAATTAAATTTCTTGTAAAATTGCTAGCATAAACTTTTGACATTAAAATATCTCAAATGGTGAGGAATTTGGTGATTATTCTTTTTGCACATTTGGAAAAATACCTTCAAAAACAAACTTGTAAGAGGATTTCAAACCAGAACTCAAGAATCTCTGGAAGTAATTGTTTCCTTGAAACTGCCTGGCAAGTGTCAAAATCAAAATCGAACAAATAAGAAAATTTGAATATCTTTGGATGATGCAGATTTCTCATAAGCCCAGGATGTTCCTGCATCAAACACACCGGGTAGAAAGATTGTGAGCATAGGCTTACAATGGTGGAGTTGAGTAGTCGAACTACTCTTCCAGGTTGCCACCAACCTACAGCGAACTCCTTCCCTGTCCAAAGTGCTCCAGATCAATCTTCTTCCTTTTTTTCCAGCATCGTGTCGGAACATGCACCACCTTCCTCCAACAACGTTGCACCTTCTTTCTTCTCCCCCTCATGGACTCATGTCCACCAAAGCCTGACCTCCTCCGCCAAATTACTTCCCCTCTTACCTCCTTCATGGGCTCCAACCGACCACCTCCACCAAACATCACCTGCAGTATCCTCTATAGTTTCCACCTGCAAAAATGAATTACCCATTCACCAATCTGCAATTACATATGTATCCTTATACCAATCTACATCTACAACATTCTCCATTTTCTCTACATGATTTTGTTCTCTAACCATCTCTTCTTCTACCATCTTATCTGAAAACAAAATATTATCATAAAACAGATTTCCCTCATCTTTGTTCACTACTGCAACTTATATTTCCTCATCTTTCGCTGCAACGTGCATCTTCTCATCTTCATCAGCGATCTTCTTAAGCCACTCTTCTTCTATCGCCAAAATCTGTGCTAATAAATCATTATCTTCATTGCTGCAATTCGCTCCAACCTCTTCGCTGCTCACCTCATTCTTTTCTTCTTCTTTCTCCATGCCTTCCTCATGGCATGTTTTTGCTGCAACTTCTTCATATTCCATCGCTACATCATTTTTGTCCTCTTCGACTACCTCTATTGTAGGCTCTTCCCTATTCACTCCATCATCATCTTCTTTTCTCATGTCTTTTTCTAGCTTATCCAATCGCTTGTTTATATTTTTGATCACCCTCCATGTCTTGGTTTCTTTATACCATCTCCATGCTTCCCAAATCACGGGCCTCTTCCTTATGACTATACCCATCTCATTTGCTACAATCTTTCACAACTCTCACACTTCTTTTCGTGGCTCCCTAGCTCTTGATTGCTCAAGGCTTCTCTTTACCTGCAACAATCCTCACATGAGCTCTTCTTTACCACCTTCTATCCTCTACTCTACCCGCAGGTCCTAGTGGATTCTCTCCACCCTCAAGATCTCCTGCTCTGATACCAATTGACGTAGACAAAACGTTAACCTTCAATCCCACAACCAAGCAATGTCCCAATTGACAATTTCATTTGTCAAATAATTTTAATTCAACAATTCATAAAACAATGGAGTGAATTCAATTTAATTCTTGACAAAGAATGATTCCAGACATTTAAATTGTCTCTTCCAATTCGACTTCAATTTCAAATTCAAATTAACACGAAAGCATAATACACAGATAACTCATTGATTTATTTACTTCTCAAACAAAATATAATGAACAATTTGCAAAGTGCTAATCTTTTGTAACTATTGTAGCCTCCTCATCCAAATTTCTTCTTTCTTTGTATTTTCTTCCTCTTGCTAGCAATGACTCATTCTTGTTTCCATTAACTCTGCATACACCATTATTGAATCAAATAATTTTAATTCAACAATTCATAAAACAGTGGAGTGAATTCAATTTAATTCCTAACAAAGAATGATTCCAGACATTTAAATTGTCTCTTCCAATTCGACTTCAATTTCAAATTCAAATTAACACGAAAGCATAATACACAGATAACTCATTGATTTATTTACTTCTCAAATAAAATATAATGAACAATTTGCAAAGTTCTAATCTTTTGTAACTATTGCAGCCTCCTCATCCAAATTTCTTCTTTCTTTGTATTTTCTTCCTCTTGCTGGCAATGACTCATTCCTGTTTCCATTAACTCTGCATACACCATTATTGCCCCCTTTTTGCTGCGAGTTTCTTCCTCTTGCACAAACCTTTTCGATGCATTTAAATTACTCAAATTAAAAAAAAGTTTCAGATCATACGCAACCTCCTCTCCAATCTGCAAATTCCAAATTCCAATTCTTAAAACCTACACAGTCTTCTTATCTTCCAATGCTGGTGACTTCCCTCCTCTAACTCACGTGGCCCCAAATCTGTTAGAATATTATATTCTTATGTTAATGGTCAATATATTAATGTATTTATTTAGTTTAGGTATGTAACTGTTGTCTACAGTTTCTGGTAGGTAGCAGGTAGGTAGATATTTAATATCTACAGTAGACCTCCATTCCTATATATTGTAATCTTCTTTTTTCTGTTAATTGATGAATGCTTTTACCATTCACATGGTATCAGAGCCGACTAGAGTTTATGGGCGTTTTTTCCTGTAATTTGTGATTAAAAAAAAAATTACGTGAGGATTTCTTCATGCCTGGGCGCGTTTCAATTTTTGGGTGAGTTCATGTTTATTTGGGCGTCAAAAATCAAAGCCTCTTCTGGCTGCTTTTAGTTGTATCTCTGTTTGGGCGCAGATTTTTTTCTCTGCAAATCGCGCGACGCCTTTACCAAGCCGCGCGGCTTGGAAACTACAGAGTTCGCCCACGTTTTTGACTTGCATTTGGACGTGTTTCTCCTGCACGCGTTTTTCCCTAGTTTTTGGTCGCATCTGTGCGCGTTTTTTCTGCGATTTGGCCACTTTTTTTGAGGTCTTCCAACCTGCGTTTTTCTATTTCTCTGAGCCGCGATTTTCAGAGCTTTTGGGCACGATTTTTACATGCTTATGGTCACGTCTTGGCCATTTCTTCAAACACATTTCTGGGTGAACAATATCCGCAATTTTGGCGTCCATTTCTAGGCGCGATTTTAAGACCTTCCTATATCGCGAATTTTTTATGCATCTGGGTGCGATTTTTAGGAATTTTCTGGCTAAGGTTTTTTTATAAAATCCTTTTATCTTTCTGTCGGCTAAGGTTTTTTCAAAAATCCTCCGATTTGAAGCCAATTTTTTTTCCAACTGCATATTCCTTCTGGGTTTTGCTCATATTTTTCTGGGTCTTAGTCAGAATTTTCTACGTATTCAAATTTTTTTTTGGGTTTTCAGCAACTTTTTCTGTGTACTCTTCAGATCTTATGGGTTTTGTCTTCAACATACCTTGAAATCTATGCTAGGGTTTCTACTTTGCATTTATGTTGTTTCTATTTTCGTTTTTCCTTCACCAGTTTGACCTCAATGTACGTGATGGCATCTCTAACAAATATAATGCTCGAAAGCAACCAAAAGTTCAACAGGAAGAATTACAACACCTGGAAGCAGCGCATGATTACGATCTTTGAATATTGTTGTCTTGATCAGGTCGTTTTGGGGGACTCAACTCGTCCCATTGTAGCCGGAAAGGACTAGAACAAATGGGATGAACGCAACCGGGAAGCTGTCATGCTCATCAAACTCTCAGTCACAGATGAGCAACTACCTCAGGTACCATCTGACAAAACTGCTAAGGAAATATGGGATCATTTGAAGGACCTTCATGAAACCTCCGACAAGAGTCGTGCATTCTTCCTGAAGAACATGTTGTTTTCTATCATGATGGACGAGAAGACCCCTCTCCTAGGCACATCTGACAAAGATAAAGGACATTCGCGACCAGCTAGAAGCTATTGGTCGAATGATGGAGGAAGAGGACATGGTAGTGATCACTTTGAAAAGTCTACCTAAGTCTTATGAGCATTTCATCGATACTCTCAACATTACGTCTGCTAATGTTGATTTGAAGTTTCTAGAGCTATGTACTATCCTCTTACAGTAGGATCGCTGGAGACAGCAATTTGGAAGCAGTACCAATTCCACCTCCACAGAACAAGCGTTCTTTGCCAAATCTTCTACTAAGAACAAAGGGAAGGCGCAATCTTCTCAGTCGACAGGCTCTGGTTCTTCTCAGGACAGCAAGAAGAAAAAGAACGTTCAATGGAATTATTGCCATAAATATGGTCACATGAAGGCTGACTGCCGCATTCAGTTGGCTTCTGAACAAAAGAAACAGGGAGGGTCTCAACAAAAGGCAAATGTCGCCAAGCACACTGATCAGAAAGAATCTGCATTCTATGCGTTTATGGCCAAGATAACAGCAGATCCAGTACAATCTTCTGCCTGGTATATTGATTCCGAAGCTTCGCAGCACTTTACTAATCATCGGGATTGGTTCACAAAATTCGAACCATTCTCTGATTCTGTCATTTTTGGAGGAGGTGAAGAGTACACAGTTGCTAGTAAGGGCACTGTCCAGATTCACTCAGGAGGAAGAAATTTACTCTTTCTTGATGTCTACTATGTTCCAGGCATGGAACATGACCTCTCAATCAGTCAAATCATGAAGCATTCTCCCCAGTTGGACGTTGTTTTCACTTCGTCCACCTGCAGCATCGTTGATAGGGAGACTCGTACTACAATCGCTATGGAACTTGAGGATCATGGTTTGTATAGACTTGCTAATTCCGATGATTCTCAGGAGCACGCTCTAGCAGCAAGGAGTACATCCATCAACAAACTTTGGCATTAGCATTACGGGCACTTGAATGTGCACTCTCTCTCTCAACTGTCTCGGGAGGGTTTGGTTGCTGGTCTACCTGAGATCCAAACTCAATCATGGAGTTTGTGGAGCCTGTCAAGCTGGGAAGCAGCATCGGACACCATTCTTGGATGGTGATTCTTGGCAAGCCTCCAAGGTACTTCAATTGGTTTACGCTAATGTATGTGGACCAATGAACACTTCATCTGTTACTGGGTCCAGGTACTTTATTATTTGTTGATGATTTTAGTCAAAAAATGTGGGTGTATTTTTTGAAACATAAATCAGATGTGTTCAGTACATTTTAGCAGTTTAAGGCCTTAGTTGAGAAGGAATTAGGTTCGCAGATTGTTACTCTAAGGTCAGATAATGGGGGGGAATTTTGTTTAGCTGACTTCTCTTCTTTTTGTGCTACACATGGAATTAAGCGCCAACTCACCACACCATACACCCCTCAACAAAATGGTGTCGTTGAACGTAGGAATCGCACCATTACTGAAATGGCTTGTTCTATGTCGGAGTATAAAAATGTACATAAGAAATACTGGGCTGAAGCAGTTTATACTGTAGTCTACCTCCTGAATCAGTCACCTACACAGTATGTTAAGACGATGACTCTAGAAGAAGCCTGGTCAGGACGTAAGCCTAAGGTGGGCCATTTGAAAGTCTTCGATTCTACCGCTTATGTATGGATTCTAGACGCCAAGCGTACCAAGTTGGACTCCAAGAGCCAGACACTTATGTTTACTGGTTATAGTGACAATCACAAGGCATACAGATTGATTGATGTCGAGACAGACTGTCTCATATTCAGTCACGATGTTGTGATTGATGAGACTACTGGTCTATTTGTTCCTACTCCCAGTCCTGCGGATTAGCCTATGAAGGTTTCTAATGAGGGTGTTCGTCTTCCTCTTTGTTCCCCTGATGGAAGGGCTTCAAAGTATTCTGACTCTGAAGATCAGGAATCTACTGGTCACGATATAACACCACTTGATTTTCCTTAGGACTCACATCCAGATGACTTTATTCCAGAAATTCCAGGAGATGATGTTTCTCCTAACCCAAATGTTGGTACTTTACTCATCGGCCTAAATGGTGGCTCAAGACTATCGGAGATCTTCATGACGATGAACTCATTGAGGGTAGATCAGCTCGTAGAAAGAGCAAGCAGCAAAACACCATCAATTTTTCTCTTATGGCCAACATCCACAACATCTATGAGCCTCAGACATATTCAAAGGCTAAAGGAATTCCAGAGTGGGAAAAGGCTATGGCAACATAATACATAGTCTTCTAAAGAATCACACTTGGGTTCTTTCTAATCTTCCTCCTGGGAAGAAACCTATCAGTTGCAAATGGGTTTATAAGGTCAAGTATCATGCCGATAGTACTTTGGATAAATACAAGGCCAGATTAGTTACTCAGGGATTCACACAGCGGGAGGGCATTGACTACGAGGAGACTTTTGCTCCTACTGCCAAGATGAGCACCATTCGTCTTTTTCTCGCTATTGCAGCCCAGTTTGGATGGACGGCTCATTAGATGGATGTCAAGAGTGCCTTCCTCAACGGTGAATTGCAGGAAGAAGTCTACATGACGCAGCCCCCTGGTTTCAAGGTTGTTGGAAAAGAACATCGGGTATGTAGGCTCGTGAAAGCACTCTATGGACTGAAACAGGCTCCCTATGCATGGTACATTAAGATTGATCAGTACTTGGTTGATCATGGTTTTCAGCATAGCCCTTCTGACAGTAATCTGTATGCCAAGCACTCTAGTGATGATATTTTGTTTCTTGTTATCTATGTTGATGACTTCATCATTACTGGCAGTACAACACATTTGATTGCAGCAATCAAACAGGATTTGTGTAAGGCTTTTGACATGAC
The DNA here is from genome assembly GCA_007258455.2 of Sequoia sempervirens. Classification (NCBI taxonomy): domain Eukaryota; kingdom Viridiplantae; phylum Streptophyta; class Pinopsida; order Cupressales; family Cupressaceae; genus Sequoia; species Sequoia sempervirens. Next base: position 245,953 of record VDFB02325062.1, on the reverse strand, counting down.
AGATCTAGGGCTTCTCCATTATTGTTTGGGTATTGAGGTTTGGCAGATCGTTGGTAGCATCTTTGTCTCTCAGTCTAAATATGTCAAAGTCTGCTTGACAAATTTCGGATGCAGGACTGCAAACCTGCCTCCACACCTATGGAGAAGGGGTTGAAGTTGTCAGCCAACTCTGATTCACCTTCGGTCGATGAAACGACATTCAGGCAACTAGTAGGCAGTCTCATCTACCTCACTGCCACTAAACCTGACATCAGTTTTGCAGTGAGCTACATTTCCCACTTCATGATAGCTCCAAAAGTTGATCATTGGATTGCAGCAAAGCAAGTGCTAAGATATGTTAAGGGCACTTCAGATTATGGCATTCTGTATAGCAGATGCAAGGATCCAAAGCTGATTGGTTTTACAGACTCAGATTGGGCAGGTTCAGTGGATGACAGAAAATCAACTTCTGGGTATGTCTTAAGTTTGGGTACAGGTGTTGTAACATGGACCAGCAAGAAGCAATAGGCAATGGCTCTTTCCTCAACTGAAGCTAAATATCGAGGAATAGTTAAAGCAGCATGTGAGGCAGTTTGGCTTCGTAGGATGCTTTTTGACATGCACATGTCACAAGCAGGACCTTCTCCCTTGTACACTGATAATCAAGGGGTGCTCAAATTGGCCAAAAATCCAGTCTTCCATGAACGTACCAAGCATGTCGAGCTTCATTGTCACTACATTCGCAAGCTGGTAGAAGACGGATCAGTTCAGCTATAGTATGTTCTGACAACGGATCAGACTGCAGATATTCTCACCAAGTCTTTGAGCCTGGATAAGTTTGTCAAATTCAGGGGGCAACTTGGTGTTGTTGACGGATTGACCATTAAGGGAGGGTGTTAGAATATTATATTCTTATGTTAATGGTCAATATATTAATGTATTTATTTAGTTTAGGTATGTAACTGTTGTCTATAGTTTCTGGTGGGTAGCAAGTAGGTAGATATTTAATATCTACAGTAGACCTCCATTCCTATATATTGTAATCTTTTTTTTGTTAATTGGTGAATGCTTTTACCATTCACAAAATCTGTTGTTATGTTTTTATTTAGAAATCTTTGAAGCCTCTTTTCAAGCTTTCAACTTTGGCCTACGTAGCTCCTTTCAATCTGTCATTTTTTTTCAAAGTTCCAAATCATAGTTTTCCTTTTCACATTCCTTGGCTGTGGGAATTCCATAAATTCTTCCCCTGAAATTTTAAATGCAAATTTCTTTATTTTGAATTGTCATTCTTTTACTTTTAAATATAAATACAAATAAAATACATGTTACAGGATTCTTTTTTTTTTTTGCCACTTGGACATTTCCTGTCGTCAATAGAACAAAATTGACTTTTTGCATATCTTTCATTCAGGAGCTCATCTTCATGCGAAAATTGGCCAGTATACTTAGAATGACCCTACGAAGCTTCCCACAAAAGGATTTTGCCTCAGCTATCACAAAACTCCATAAATTAAATTTCTCGTAAAATTGCCAACATAAACTTTTGACATTAAAATATCTCAAACGGTGAGGAATTTGGTGATGATTCTTTTTGCATATTTGGCGAAATACCTTCAAAAACACACTTGTAAGAGGATTACAAACTAGAACTCAAGAATCTCTGGAAGTAATTGTTTCCTTGAAACTGCCTGGCAAGTGTCAAAATCAAAATCGAACAAATAAGAAAATTTGAATATCTTTGGATGATGCAGATTGCTCATTAGCCCGAGATGCTCCTGCATCATCAAACCATTTGGAATGCTAGCTGTGGATTGCCACCAAAAAGTGAAAGCTGACAATGGCAAATTGTGGTTGGATTCCTCAAGTTGAAAATTAGGAACAGCAATCCAAGGATGTTTTTGCCTAGTCAGAAACCAAAAGCGGCAACCTTTTGAAGGATCGGATTGAAAACCCCTATAGAACAATTTGGCAGAAGAATCTCATTGGAGAGTTTGAGAAGCAAAGTTGTGATCCTACAACAAAATTGCCTTCATGAAGATCAAGCTTATGAGGTCACAAATAAACATTTACGGAATTTCAACATTTTGATTTCATTCTGAATTTCATATTTTTGTTAAGAACAACATTATGCTAAATCAGAACAAACTTGAAGTCGGGATAACTAATTTTTACTCGTCTAATCAATATATAAATTTTTTGTGAGGTAAATTAAAGTCAACACAAATGAAACAAGCTTCCGACATAACATGTAGCACAAAGATACTTGAGGTGTTCGAAATCATGGATTGGTATTTTTCAGTTCTGTAGTTAAGTAGAAACAAGCTTTCAAAATCACAAAGTTGACATAGGTGAGATCTATCTTCAAATTGAAGAATTTGGTTTTATGAATATAATTATTTCATTGGTGGAAAGATACCCTTGGCTCTGATCTTGTAATGTCCCCTTCTCAGCAGTCATCAGTGCAGTTGACCATTAGCCTATCTTGTAGGCCTGTAGGCTACTCAAAAGCAAAAATTAGGGATTCCTATTTTTTAGGGGGTTGTTGCTTGGAGTTTGGAGTTTGGTTTGCGGATTCTTTCTGGGTTTTCAGAAAGCTTCGCAGTGGTATGGGATGCATGGTGTTCTGAGCAACTTTCTGAATTTACTATTTTTAGTAAATTTTATTTTTAGCAGTGGTCCTGTTGGCTTCAGCTTAGTTGGCTTTTCTCTTCAGTCAGCTCAGTTGGTTATGCTGAGTTTGGCTTTTTGGCTCAATTTTTGGAGAGATAAGTTATTTTAATTAATAATGTTATATTTTCACTTTATGACCCTTGGCCTAGTGATATAACATAAAGTTGTTTTAAAAAAAGGAGGTCTTCATGGGTGGACGCCTCATCAGGAGGTGGGTTTAATATTTCCAAAAGGTTGAAAATATGACTTATAAAGTGGATGCTAACTTTGAGAAAAGCATTGTTTTATTTAATCAAATATTACACTTCATGAAATGGGACGCCAACTTGAAGAGGGAATGGAATCAACTTGAAATTTGAATTTGTTTGACTCATGGAGATTGGGCGCACTTTCCAGAGGCTTCTAGAAGATCTTCACAAACTTATAAATGGGAGTCTCTTGTTCTTCATTTCTTATCCATGAAAATTGCATCGTTATGCTGTCGGAATGGTGAGAGAGTTGCTTCGAGGAATGCACACCTCCTAGCTGGCTTAGCTTCTTGCTTGAAAGATAGAAACTAGTTAAGATTGTGATTGTTCTTGACACTTGAGAAGGAGTTTCCAGTAGTTTTTGGCATTTTGGAGTTTGCTGGTCTAGCATAGCTGAAGTACGTTTTTTCTTGCAGGTCTGAGTGTGATTTTTATTTGGTTGTGGGTAGTTTTCCTATGTATTTCCCAGCTAGGGGCGACCCTTCCTGGTAAGTTTCAAATTTTTTAGTTGTGTGTTGAATTCTATATCATAAAATTGCCCTTCCAAGAGAGTTGTACCTCTTTGTGGTGCCGTGGAATGCGTGTACAAAAAATATGCTTCATTTGTTTGCAGTTTCTTAATCTTGTGAGGGTCGCCATCATTCTAGAGTTCATTTGCAGCAGATTTGAGGTCATTTGGTGAGGTATTGAGAGTTTGATGAGCATTTTAGTGAGTTACTGTGTTGTTGGTTATGCATTTTCAATCAATGTTCAGTCATATCAGATTGTAGGAGTTTGTCTTTGGAGTTGGGGTTGAGTCTAGGAAGTCTTGTTGAGCATTGGAGAGATATTATACATTATTGCAGCATTGATAGACTTCTAATTTTGTATTCTTGGCAGGCATCTCTACCTCATTGTAAAGCTAAACAGTAGTACTGTCAGCATTCTTATTTTCTTGCTAAGCACTTTGTAATTCCCACGATTGTGGAAGAGACTGGCCTTGCTCTAGTCTTTCATTTCTGCATTTACTTTCTTGTACTGCCTGCTAAAAAGTGGAAAAGGTCGGCAAGCCGCCCAGTTACTTTTTGTAATGCATTATAACATCATGTTGCTGATCGGCTGAGCCGTCGCCAAGATCATAGACCCCCAGTGCCATGTGCGAGCCTCTCACCCACCTTGGGTTCTAGGGCCCAGTTCTTGGGTTGGGTTACTTTCAGTACTGTTTTCAGTTTGAGCTCTAACGACCCTCAACACCATGTGCAAGCCCCTCACCCACATCGAGTTTTAGGGCCCACGTCTTGGGTTGAGTTACTTCAGCATCGTTTTGGTTTTGAGCTAACCTTAACGGGTTCTATTGTATTGGCTTGATCATTGCCAAAACAAAAAAAAAAATTGGTTCGGCTCATTACAGTGGTATCAGAGCCATGATTCCGCCATCCTGTGCCCAACAATGTTAGTAGATAGATGAGTGACAGAGCCCGCAGATACTACACCAGAAGTCAGGCAAGAGATCAGTCACAGTTTCTGTCAGTTCCAGAGGCAAACACTTTTTCAGAGGCTTTGAGAGAGACTGGCAAAGTAGTAGATATCGGTAAAACCGTTGAAAACATGTCAAACAATCTTAAGCAGACCATGGATGAAAGGGATGCTAGGATGGAGAAGAAGTTTGATTGGATGATTGATATGATGTCTTGTTTGCTTGCAAGTATGGATCAGCAGGCAACTCAGAATCTACCTCACCAAAACAATGCTACAGGAGAATATAGTGGTGTCAATGGAAACAATGGCAATGGGAGAGACAAAACTATTGGCCAGCATGAGGCCACCTCTAGAGGATCAGCCTCTAGGCCCCTCTTTCCTACTTTCACACAGAGGGAAGAACCACAAGTTGAGGCTGCAACTCCTTTCGCAGATGATGCCAGACAAGCCTACATGGAATATGCCACCTTACCCCCTGATCTTAGAGACCAATGGTCCTTTGATCAATTCTTGAATCATAGGAACAGAAGAAATGGTGGAAGAACTGAGAACCGAGCTCCTATGGCTCCTAGAACTGACTATCAACAAGCCCTTGGGAAGGTGTCCTTGGCTCACTTCAATGGAAGTGATAAGTGTTCAGCAAGGTCGTGGATTTAGAAGCTGGACAACTGCCTCTCGCTAAGGCCTATGCCCGAAGAAGATGCCATAAAGTTTGCAACGTTGCATTTGGAAGGAGCTGCCCATGAGTGTTGGTACCATGGTTTGGTCACACTTGGCCACAACCTCATTCGAACCTATGATGAGTTCACCAACAAGTTGATTGAGAGGTTCGACACTAAGGATCCTGAAGTGAGGCTTCGCAAGCTTGCACAATTGAAGCAGCATGGCTCCTTGGATGCATACATAGCTGATTTCCAAAGGCTTTCCATGATGGTGCCCAACATCACTGAAAGAAGATTGGTAGTGTCTTTTTCCGAAGGTTTAGTAAAACCTTTGAAAGGGTGGGTTAAGGCTTTTGATCCACCAAGTCTTGATGAAGCCATCAAGAAGGCAAGGAGTATGGAGTTGTCAGCCCCTAGACCAAAATTTCCGCCTAAGCCTTTTGCTCACAAGAAAGATAAGAGGCATTCTTCAAATCAGCATAAAAAATTCCCTTCAAGGATGGTTGATGAGCTTCGTGAGAAGCTTAGGAAGGAAGGAAAATGTTACACTTGCAAAGAATCTTGGTCCAAGGGACATAGGTGCTATGGACGTGGTCATTCTAACCACATGGAGGCCTATTTTGATTTTGGATCAGAATCTAATCACTCGGAGTAGTGATCTGATTTTATTGAAAGTGAGGAAGAGAAGGATCCAAAAGAGGCTGAGGATGAGCAAGGAGGAGGGGGCACAGTTGCCCAACTCTATAGTTTTCAAAAGAATGAATCATTCAAGGTCCGTGGCACGATTGGGAAGCATCATATCGTTGCTTTGATTGATACTGGAGCAACGCACAACTTCATTGATGGAGTGGTTGCAAAGAGAGGACTCGAGACTGAAGAGTTCGAAGGATTCAAAGTCATGGTAGCTGATGGCTTTCACATTTCATGCACTCACAAGGTTTCCAACATGTCCTTGCAATTGGGTAACCATGAAGTCAAAGATGACTTCTATGTTGTGAGCATTGGAGATATGGATGTTGTTCTTGGCATTCAATGGCTGCGTTCTCTTGGAGAAATCTCTCTAAATCTGCAAACAATGGAGCTCAAGTTTCAATCCGATGGGAAGAAGGTGGTGTTAAGAGGAATGTCCAATGGTGGTCCTCGAATTGTGTCATTCAAAAGAATGGAGAGGCTGATTCAGCATGATCAAGTTGAATGGGCTGCAGAATGTATGGTTCTTCCAGCCAATCCAGTTGAAACAAAGAGGGACTATCCTCCAGATATTCAGTCCATGCTCACCAAGAAGAGTAAGGTGTTTGTTTATCTACCTCCCGAGCCGCCTCCTGAAAGGGGAGTTGAGCATGTCAGTGAACTCAAAGATGGGGCCAAGCCAGTTATCACAACACCCTATCGATATCCTAAGAAGCAGAAAGATGAGATTGAAAAGAATATAAGAGAACTCTTGGAGATGGGCTTCATTCGTCCAAGCAAGAGCCCCTTTGCTTCAGTGGTTGTTCTTGTGAAGAAGGATGGCACCATCCGCATTTGTGTGGATTATCATGCCTTGAATCAAAGCACAATCAAGAACCGATACCCCATTCCCAAGATAGATGAGCTCATTGATGAGCTACATGGTGCCAAGTTCTTTTCAAAAATTGATTTGAGATCGAGCTACTATCAGATTCGAACGAGGGGATCAGATGTTGAGAAAATGGCATTTCGATGCCACTATGGTCACTTTGAGTTTTTAGTCATGCCATTTGGGTTGACTAATGCTCCTGCCACTTTCCAGTCTTGTATGAACAAAGTCTTTCAGAAGCAGTTGAGGAAGTTTGTGTTGATCTTTTTTGATGATATCCTCATCTTCAGCAAGACATGGGAAGAACATCTCAAGCACTTGGAGGAACTGCTTAGCATCCTGGAATCAGAAAGCTTATTTGCCAAAGAATCCAAATGTGAATTCGGAATGAACGAGTTGCTCTACCTTGGTCACATAATCAATGCTGAAGGGGTGAAAGTTGATCCAGAAAAGATCAAGGCGATAGTTGATTGCCCACCTCCAGAGAACTTGACTCATTTGAAAGGATTCTTGGGTCTTTGTGGTTTTTACAGAAGGTTTGTGAAGGGCTACTCTCAAAGTGTTGCTCCTCTTACTAACCTCACTAAAAAGGGAGCTTTCTTTTGGTCAAAAAGGCACAAATTGGTTTTGATAAGTTCAAGAAGATCATGAGTTCTTGTTCGGTTTTGGCTATACCGGATTTTTCCAAGCCTTTCGAGTTGCAATGTGATGCATCAAGAGAAGGTGTTGGTGCTGTTTTGATGCAAGATAAGCATCCCATTGTGTTTGAAAGCAAAAAGTTAAGAGATGTTGAAAGGTCATACTCCATCTATGACAAAGAAATGTTTGCAATCATGCATGCATTAGCCAAGTTCAGACAATATTTGGTGGGAAGCAAGTTTGTTGTCAAGACTGATCACAATAGTCTCAAGCACTTCGTGCATCAAAAGGATTTGAACGAAAGACAACAAAAGTGAGTGAGTAAGCTTCAAGCTTACGATTTTTACATTGAGTATGTCAAAGGCAAAAATAATGTTGTAGCAGATGCTCTATCAAGGAGACCCCATTTGAACTCAATTTGCGAGCTTACTGCTGATTGGAAAGAGTTGTTGCTTGTTGATTATGCTAAAAATTAGTTTGCAACCAGCATTATTGAGGGTACCTTTCATGATGAAAGGTACAAGGTGGTTGATGGGTTGATACATTACAAGGGGAGAATCTTCTTGGTGGCCGATTCTAAGCTAAAGAAGAAGATTTTGATGACTTTCCATGACATCCCACTTGCTGGTCATCAAAGTTATTTCAAGACCTATAGGCAGATTCGAGAAAGATTTTTTTGGAAAGGGCTGAAAGAGGAAGTCCAACACTACATCAAGGAGTGTCACACTTGCCAAATGAACAAAAATGAGCATACTCTTCCAGTAGGGGTGCTGCAACCTCTTCCTATTCCCAATCAAAAATGGGAAAGCATATCAATGGACTTCATCACGGGGTTGCCCAAGACTCAAGGCAAAGACTTTATCTTTGTTGTGGTGGATAGATTAACAAAGTTTGCCCATTTATTTGCCATCACTAGTTCATTTTCAGCAGCTCAAGTTGCAAATTTGTTTTTTCATGAGGTGTTTAGATTGCATGGGTTGCTGGAAAAACATTGTGAGTGATAGGGACAGCAAGTTCCTAAGCACCTTTTGGCAAGAAGTCTTCAAGTTGAGTGGAACAGTGCTCACTCCAAGCACTAGTTATCACTCTCAAACTAATGGACAAACGGAGATTGTGAACAAGTGGTTGGAGGGCTATCTCAGAAACTATGTTTCGGAACAACAAAGGGCTTGGGTAAGATGGCTTCACTTAGGAGAGTATTGCTACAATTCATCCTTCCACATGTCCATAAGGATGTCTCCATTCATGGCTCTCTATGGTTATGAGGCTCATAGCTTTGTTGATTTGGTGTTTGGTGATAGCAAAGCCCCTCAAGCCAAGGATTCATTGCAGCAAAGTCAAGATATTTTGAAGTCCTTGAAGAACAACCTTCAGATAGCACATAATCAACAGAAGACGTATGCTAATCAGCAGCGTGTTGAGCATTCATTTGAGGTTGGAGACATGGTTTATCTTCGACTTCAACCCTATAGATAGTCTACTCTCAAGAAGAGTGGAGTAGAGAAACTCAAACCACGTTTCTATGGGCCATTCAAAGTCATCAGAAAGGTTGGAGCAGTGGCTTATGAGTTGAAGCTACCAGCAAGTAGCAAAGTTCACAACGTCTTCCATGTGTCTCGCCTCAAGAAGGCGCTTGGACACAACATTGTTGTTTCATCTAATTTGCCTCCTTTGGATGAGGAAGGACAGTTGGTTTTGGTTCTTGAGGAAATCATTAATTCCAGAGAGCATTCTTTGAGGAGAAGATCAAAGAATACTTGGTGAAGTGGAAGAATTTGCCTTTGGAGGATGCAACTTGGGAGAATGAGGAGATTTTGTAGCATTTAGACTTGCAATTGCTTGAGGACAAGCAATCTTGGGGAGGGCGGACTGTAATGTCCCCTTCTCAGCAGTGATCAATGCAGTTGATCGTTAGCCTATCCCGGAGGCCTATAGGCTACTCAGAAGCAAAAATTAGGGTTTCCTATTTTTTAGGGGGTTGTTGCTTGGAGTTTGGAGTTTGGTTTGCGGATTCTTTCTGGGTTTTCAGAAAGCTTCGCAGTAGTATGGCATGCATGGTGTTCTGAGCAACTTTCTGAATTTACTATTTTTAGTAAATTTTATTTTTGGCAGTGGTCCTTTTGGCTTTAGCTCAGTTGGCTTTTCTCTTCAATTAGTTCAATTGGTTATGCTGAGTTTGGCTTTTTGGCTCAATTTTTGGAGAGATAAGTTATTTTAATTAATAATGTTATATTTTCACTTTATGACCCTTGGCCTAGTGATATGACATAAAGTTGTTTTAAAAAAAGGTCTTCATGGGTGGACGCCTCATCAAGAGGTGGGTTTAATATTTCCAAAAGGTTGAAAATATGACTTATAAAGTGGACGCCAACTTTGAGAAAAATATTGTTTTATTTAATCAAATATTACACTTCATGAAATGGGACGCCAACTAGAAGAGGGAATGGAGTCAACTTGAAATTTGAATTTGTTTGACTCCTGGAGATTGGGTGCACTTTCCAAAGGCTTCTAGAAGATCTTCACAAACTTATAAATGGGAGTCTCTTGTTCTTCATTTCTTATCCATGAAAATTACATCGTTATGTTGTCGGAATGGTGAGAGAGTTGCTTCGAGGAATGCACACCTCCTAGCTGGCTTAGCTTCTTGCTTGAAAGATAGCAACTAGTTAAGATTGTGACTATTCTTGACACTTGAGAGCAGATTGAGCAGATTGAGAAGGAGTTTCCAGTAGTTTTTGGCATTTTGGAGTTTGTTGGTCTAGCATAGCTAAAGTATGTTTTTGCTTGCAGGTCTGAGTGTGATTTTTATTTGGTTGTGGGTAGTTTTCCTATGTATTTTCCAGCTAGGGGCGACCCTTCTTGGTAAGTTTCAGATTTTTGTAGTTGTGTGTTGAATTTTATATCATAAAATTGCCCTTCCAAGAGAGTCGTACCTCTTTGTGGTGCCTTGGAATGTGTGCACAAAAAATATGCTTCATTTGTTATCAGTTTCTCAGTCTTGTGAGGGTCGCCATCATTCTAGAGTTCATTTGCAGCAGATTTGAGGTCATTTGGTGAGGTATTGAGAGTTTGATGAGCATTTTAGTGAGTTACTGTGTTGTTGGTTATGCATTTTCAGTCAATGTTCAGTCATATCAGATTGTAGGAGTTTGTCTTTGGAGTTGGGTTTGAGTCTAGGAAGTCTTGTTGAGCATTGGAGAGATATTATACATTATTGCAGCATTGATAGACTTCTAATTTTGTATTCTTGACAGGCATCTCTACCTCATTGTAAAGCTGAACAGTAGTACTATCAGCATTCTTATTTTCTTGCTAAGCACTTTGTAATTCCCACGATTGTGGAAGAGACTGGCCTTGCTCCAGTCTTTCATTTCTGCATTTACTTTCTTGTACTGCCCGCTGAAAAGTGGACGAGGTCGGCAAGCCGCCTAGTTACTTTTTGTAATGCATTATAACATCATGTTGCTGATCGGATGAGCCGTTGCCAAGATCATAGACCCCCAGTGCCATGTGCGAGCCCCTCACCCACCTCGGGTTTTAGGGCCCACTTCTTGGGTTGGGTTACTTTCAGTACTGTTTTCAGTTTGAGCTCTAACGACCCTCAGCACCATGTGCGAGCCCCTCACCCACATCGGGTTTTAAGGCCCACGTCTTGGGTTGAGTTACTTCAGCATCGTTTTGGTTTTGAGCTAACCTTAATGGGTTCTATTGTATTGGCTTGATCATTGCAAAAAATAAAAATAAAAATTGGTTCGGCTCATTACAGATCTATATTACAGTCATACATAAATTATGAAAAGTTTAATGGCACACCACATAGTATTTTTTCATGGTAAACTCTCTTTTTGGTTAAAACATTTTAAAGACATAAAATTATAAATGTGAAGTCCCCTCAGTTCTCTAATCTAAAAACTAATTAACATGTAGTGAGCTATCAAGTCAATTAAATTATCTCCTACTTGTTAATCGATAAACTTACATGCAAATTTAAAAGAATAAGGTAATAAGAGCTTCTTGTTAAGATGATTTTATAATGTCTTGACAGAAACAAAGGTGGATAATTAGAGACTATATTCTCTTCTGATTCTTCTTGCTCCCGTTTTAGAGAAAGACAATGAACAAGATGTGGTTAGTGGGAGCAGGGGTTATAAAAAGTATTTGATATGGAGTGAAAACATCTCTACCATAGTTTGCATACTCAAACTCGGCAGAGCCCAAATTTTTGACTTGGCAACTTCAAAAAAGCAAAACACATACTGCTTTAAAAAACAGTCACATACTTTTGTAGTTGAAGGCACGCTTTTCAGTCTATAGTCATGTTTTCTAGAGGCCAATTTTTTAAATACAACAAAAATTAGGGAAAAATTTAGTGTTTTTTCAACATCAAACCCGCATTTTTTCTGTGAAAGAATGACTAGCTTCCTTTGCCAAATGATCTCATGAACACTACACTCAGATTAACTAGCCTTGTTTTTGTTTAAAGAACTAATCCACAACTGTTTAGAGCAGACTACAGTAACTAATCTAAAAAACAATTTAAGTTATCTAAGAAAGTTAAAATAGTAGTAAGAGAATAAATTGTTATTGTTTAATAGAAAATGGATAATAGAATTGACGAGTTGAAAGCAGAAATGGAAATTAATAAGAAAAAGGAACTGGTATTGAAATCTGAAGCTCACTGGACTGGATGCCTTTGCTAAGCACAGATGTTTGCGCAACAAAGTGTAGTCCTGTATGGAAAAAATTGCTAGAATCCAAATCTATCTTTGAAAACACACTTGTTCTACACAAAAATGAAACTGAAATATGACAAATAGATCACCAATGGGAGAATAATCAAAATACCAGAGATTAAACAATCTAATTACAATGAAAATGAAAAAATTGATTTAGGAGAGGGAAAGATATTGACAAACTATTAAGAAGCAAAATATCCTTTTTCTCAATGGAAAGTTGTTGCTAAAGAAGATAAAGGAAATTTCTTTTGTGGTTGTATGGAGCTAGCTTTCAGGTCAAGTCCCTAGGTTGGCTTGCCGCTTTCCAGTCTCCACAGATAGCCTATATTTTTTATAATAATAATAGAAATGCTAAATGAAGTGCCAATAGAATGACAATGCTAGATTGAATGCAATAGAACTAGAATAACAATTCTTAGCAAATGAGAGTGTAATCCCAAATTGCAAAAGGCAATAGCACTAAGGGATTCAACAACAATGACAATGAGAAAATGAGAAGCTGGAGCAAATAATGAAAAACAAGATCACCTCACAAATGCTTTGTAGGATCCAATGGAGATTGCAATGCATGTTGTAGGATTGCTACCATACTTCCATGAGTTTGATAACACAAGATAGCCTTCACTTCAGGTAGATTGCTAGTAAGAGTTCATAGTGCTATTAACAATGGAGAAACGTTTGCAAGAGAGTTCAAAATTGTCAAGATAGTGATAGAATGCAAAGAATTTCTTTGAAAATGGATCAAAGAGGGAGAAAACAGTGGATAGCCATTCAAATTCTCTCTAGAGTGCTTACCTGCTGACTGGAAAGGTGGCGGAGGTTGAAATGCTTAGGAATGGTCAAGGATTGATGAAATGTTGGGAGATGCTAGTGCATTGAACATATGTTGGCATGTCGTGCTATTTTCTAAGCATTTCCAGCCAGGAAAAGGTCAAAGCACTAGGACACAACTCAAGAACAACACTTGGAACACAAGATTGGAGAAAAAAATAGGAATGCTAAGCCTTTGGCACTAGGAGAGAGAAGGCTAGAACAAAGGGCTAAAACAACTCTAGTGGAATGAACACTAAAGCAAGTGCGAAAATAGCATGAAATTGCAAGGGTATGCAATTTTTGATGTTACAATATCCAACCAACATCTCGATGAGTACGATTGGATTCATTGAGTACTCACAATGAGATCAACAATCAGACTTGCTAGGACTTGTTTTCTATGAGTAATGAGTTATTGTTCAAGTTGCTCAACGAATGCCATCTATGCCTAATGGGCAAATTGAAAAAAGTGGCAAAGATTGCACAAAAGTGTGGTTTTTGTGATTTTTCCTTTAAAAGTGGGAAAAGCATATAAATGAAATTGGCAAAATGGCCACTTGTTCAAGAGATAAGTGGCAAAAATATAAGACAAAGATAATGATAAGAAAGGTGATGGTTATAGAAAAGAATATTGGGGCCTTCCCCAAAGGTTTTTACAAAAAAATTTGATGGGGCTGCAAACAGAAATCCAAGGTTAGCAGGGGGAGGGTTTGCTGTTAGGACCATGCAAGGTGATTTGTTCTATGGAGGCTCTCTCTTCTTGGGCATTCGCACAAATAATGAAGTAGAATTGGAAGCACTAATAGCAAGTCTAGGGGTGGCAAATTCTCATAATATTAAAAAATTGAAAGTGGAAGGTGAATCCTTGATATTGATCAGTGCAATAAACAAAGAATTAATCTAGGTTGGAAATTGGATTGTTATTTTGAAGAAGCTTAAATTATAAAGAAATTATTTGATTCTATCAGCTTTACACATTGCAAAAAGCATTTAAACTTAGTTGTTGATCATCTAGCCAATGGAGTAAATCAAAATCCTCTTATGACCATTTATAGTGATCATGTTACCTCTTGGTTAGGTTTAGAGCTGAAACTAGTCTTAAAGTAGCTATCTTATTTCTTAAAAGGTGATCCAAAGGCAAGGAGGTGCATTTAAGGATCATTGGAATTTTAGTGAAGCATTTGGTACACTACAATCATAACTTTTCAAGGTGGTGCTAAGAGTTGATGGATTGTTGATTGGAGAATGGTACAATTCTCTAGGATAGGGTAGGTAGAGGACAGTGGTGAGTGGTGGGCACTTGTTATATGTACAAGTTTGTGCATGGTGTGTGTTGATAAGGCAATGGCAAGTTCCTAGCATTTTTGTAGAAAAGATGGCAAGGATGGAGGAACAACAAATTATAATTAGTCATGGCAGTCAAGTGTCATAGGAGAGAATCTCAAATAGATGATTGCAATGCATTTTCTCCTATGAAAACCTTGTGGCGCTTGGTTTCATCAAGAGTGTACTGTGAGAACATGCTTTAGCTATAGGATGACACTCTAAGGTTGCATTATGTGGAGACTTCATTTCTAATCTTGCCTTCTACTTACTAGAAGATGCTATATGCCTTTGGCTACTTAAGTTTTTTTTCAAGATTAGTTTTCAAGATTAGTTTGTGAGTATGTGAGTTCCGATCGAAGGGTTGGAGGAGGGCAGGAGGCTAAGCTTTTGGGTGCAAAGGGTGTTGACTCTACCTCCACTCCTTTTCAACACTTGAAATCAAAGTTTTCCAATTCTAAATTGAAATAAAGTAAGGATTTTGAGGGCCTATTGTGAAGATGGTAGGAAAATTCTTGTAGGCTTGCAAGCCTATCATTACTGAGGGTGGTTGGAGACAGGGAGCAATCATACTATTCCACATTTTTGTTGTCCCTCTCTTCATAGAGCTTGTAGGCAATGGGAGATGTGTTATGGTGTCAAATTTCCATTTTGGTATAAAAAGTCTTAGGTTGTTGAGGAGGAGGCCTAGATTGTAGTAGTGGATATGGGGCATGCAGTGCCGAGTTTTTGAAGTGTTGGGTGGTAGTGCAAGGTTTTGGTGGTCAATAGTAGAAGATGTTGTTGGAAGTGTTGCTTTAGCTAGGGTTTTTGTGGTTTTGCGGGTCTTTGATATCATACGCATATAATTTATACTTTTGTTCTAGTATTTTTTGGCTTATATAGTTTTGTGGGTGGTATTGTATATCCTTGGTTTTGGCCAATGGTCCATGTAAGTGTCAATTGGCTAGCAAAGCAACTTTTTGATTGTAGTTCCTTTCCATCTTGATCTATCTCATGTTGTAATGCTTTAACTTAACAAGGGCAAGGAGCCCTATAGAACCCCTACTATTGTATCTAAAAAAAGAAATTAGCAAAATAGTAGAGAGGATCAAAAAGTGCAATTTTGGTCTAACAATTTGAAAACGTGACATATCACCCCCAAAGTTCCAATTTTGGTCTAAAATTTTGAAAACATGACATATCACCCCCAAAGTTCCAATTTTGGTCTTAAATTCAGAAAAAGAGGAAAATTGCCATCAGTACAAACGTCATCATTGCTGGTAGCAAAGATGTTTTCTCTATAAAATAGAAACAACATGGGTGAGATTTGGAAAGTTTTTTTTTATATTTGTGTAGAACATTTGTTCAAGTCTAAGTTACCGAGTTCACCCCTGGAGCTCCTAGGTTCGATACGGGTTCGGTTCGTTGAAATTCGCTGTGGGTTCGGAAAAAAGCCTGTGGGTTCGACCAAGGTTCGGACCTATGACTGTGGGTCCGACCAGGGTTCGAATTTTTCGAACCTGGGCAGAATTTCGTGCCCAGGCGGACTTTCCAACGCATTTTTGCATTTTTTTAATTATTTTTTTGACTCTTTGTTGCCTCAGAAAGCTAAGGCAGGATGTGTTGATGTCAAAACAACATTGGGATAATAGTAGGAAATCAAAGATGCAGCTTGCTCGGATCAATAGAAACTCAGAAATCAAAACACACAGTGAATAACAATATTAGGAATTTAGGAGCATAGAGACAGTCAGAAGGGTGACAAGGATCAACTGATAGAAAGGAAATAGGATCTGAGATTACCTTCTGGGAAAATAATAAATAACTTCTATCAAACAAAAATATGAGAATTAGTAATTTGAGCACCAGACACTTATGGCAGTCTAACAGTCATAACCATTTGGAAGCAAAACTATGCTTAATTTGATATTTATAAGCTACAGTGCAGAAGTGTGATTATTTAGCCATAAGAAGCCTTTGTTCCCTTGTACAAATCAAAGGACACGATGGGGAGGGCAGAGGGACCTACAGAGGCATTTCCCTTTTTTGATGACCCATAATCATATGATTCAGATTGATCAATGATCAATAATTATTAATCGCTGATTGTAAACACTTGGCATTTTTATGTTTGAAGTTTGAACTTTAATTTATAATTCTATATCATGACATTTGAGTATAAAGTGGTGATGTATTTTTGCTATGTTATTTGACTATTAATATGGTGGTGTATTCTGAACTTAATTACTGATGCAAATATGTATATATTTCTGATTTTTATATGTTTTTGTATTACCGAACCCAACCCCAAAAAAAAATTTTCCCAAACCGGCGAACCGGGTTCTCGAACCCGAACCCGAACCCAAAACTGAACCGGTAACTTAGGTTCAAGTTTTTAGCTCCAATTCATAGATTTCTTTTAAACAGTAAAATGCCAAATTTCAAGCTTTCAAAAATAATACGAGGGAGCAGTCATATCAAAAATGTCATAAAATAGGGACATCATTGTTGCAAGCAATAAAAACATCTTCTTCATAAAATAAAAATGACAGTTTGGGTTCTTGAGATACGAAAAGGATTTTTTAGATAATTTGTGTAGAACATCTTTGGAATTTTTAAGCTTGACTCAGTTTGTAGATTTTCTCAAAATGGTAAAATGTCTAAGACTTTTTAATTACTTAGCACAAATGCTTTTTCGCCAACAAAAAACAAAGGAGTGTGACTAGGGTTTTGCACCAAAATTTCAGACCTAGAAGGGCAAAAGTTGTTCATTTCACAAGCTAAGCCTTTAAAAAGCAAAAAAGCAAATTATTTAATGTTCCAAAAATTTTATAAGGGAAAATAGCCAATTATATAGCTAAAATTTCTAGAGAAGCTGACTAATGTTTAAGAATAGCTATTACGATCTATGGCAATCCACTATTATTAGAAGAAACACATTTCAAGAATTCTTAGTTTCAAACAATATTGTTTAAAGTATTTTGGTACTTAGAGATCACTTGGTTTCCAAACAATCTATTTTGGACATGAGCTTTAGTTAATTTATTTTTGTATTTATTTTTGATAATTTGCATTGCCATGCAAACTATGAGAAATAATTAATTGCAGGAGGATGCAAACTTTTGTAAATTGGTACTTAGATTTTCTAATGGTAATTTTATGCTAGAATTTACTGCTGAAATTAATGTTCAAGCTGCTTATGTGTTTTGTCTCCTATGAAGGATTTTGTGGATTAAGTAGAAATTAGTAATTATTGTAAGTTTTGTATTGTGGTCTTTATAAATTAGAGTAGTTGTAGCTTTATATGCAATTCGCAAGCACTTAATTTATAAAATCTTGTCTTAAAACTCCAATTCAATTATTGTGTGCACTCTCTTTTTGGTGTCTGCTTTTTTTTTAGAAAAAGTGACTAAGCTATCATAGGTTGGGCTGCAAGTAAACATCTCTTGTTTATGTGTGTGGAAAAGCTGTTGCAAGTCTTGTGCTTATATGCAAGAACAAAAAGATACAGCAGGTTAAGTTTGTTTGCATTTCATGTTTAAATCCTAGAGAAAAGCCTTGTGCATAATGTAAAAAGTTGTAGAATTTGTCCATAGTTTAGTGTCCTAGGGTTTTTATTCAAGTTTTTCCTTTACAAAGAGCTTCCCCTTCTTATTTTTAGAAAGGTTTTACCTTGCATGCTGTTCCATTTTGTGTTGTCCCAAAAGGACAAATTACAACACTAACATATGTCATAGAATCTTATTATGGGAAGAGGGAGGAAAAGTTGGTGAAAAACACTAAAGAAGAAAAAACGGGAGGATGTTCCAGGAGTCGCAGCTATTCTTTGTTAGTTTTTAATGTATGAAATGAAATACAGATAATCTAGGCTGAAAAATTTGCAATAGGAGGATGGAACATGTCTTGTCTATCTACCCCCTTGAAGGTTTTTGTTCTTGGTATATGAAATCTTTATTAAACCTGTGCTATCTTTCACCACTTGGAAGACTGCTTTATGTGGGCTTATTAGAGGCTGCAAAATTGAAGTCTTAAAGACTGATTAAACTTCAATACGTAACTAGCAAGTCTCATAGATAGTAAGACTCAATTGGAGACCATAACTCCATGAAGGTATACTTCTGGTGTTTTGAAGATAATAAAGGCATCTTCCACAATTGCTAACATAAGAAAATATATCGTACATGCTTTTTCTAAGAAAAGGTGTATGTGGGTAAAAGTTAAAACTGTCATGTCCCCTTTTCGATAGCCACCTTGATGAGCGTTTAGCCGTTACTTATTCCCAAAGGCTAAACAGGGGAAATAAGGGAGTACATATTAAATTAATTATTTATAAAGTTATTTCAATAAAGTGAAATTAAAAGATGACTTTATATTTAATTAATTTAATAAAGTAACTTAAAATAAATATTATATTATAAAGTCACTTAAGGAATAAAATAATAATATTTCTAGAAGCTTCTTGAAAAGTCTTGGTGAAATCTTTATAAGGAGTTGTTGGCCTTGCATTCAGCATGCTTGATTTGGAATTCATTTCTCATTACCAGATTGATAAAAAGGAAGCTTGAATGCTTTGCTCTCTTGATGGTTTGAAGACTCTAGAGTGCCAGGTTCGGTTGTGAAATATCAACCCTAGCTGGAATTGTTGAGGAATCCATCCAGAGGTTCTACAGGTGTTTATTAGCAGATTGAACAAGAGTTTTCTAAAGCTTGCAACAACTGTTGTATTATTGCAAGGGTTTCCTTGTGCAGTAGCTGAGGTATTATTGCACTTTGATTTGGGTACAATAGCTGATTTATTGTTGTATCTTATTTGGAGATTTGCAGCAGTTGAGGTATTGTTGCAATTCGTTTGAAGAATTTGGGAAATTACAGCAGCTGATGTATTGTTGTGATTTCATTAAGGAAGGTCTTTTCCTTGCTGGATTAATATATTAACAAATTTTGTGGCCTCTGGCCAAATTTGTGGAGGTTGATTATATTTGGGAAAATAAGAAAATCGATTCTTGCAGTTGGGAGATATTTTTATTCACAAGGAAGTTTGATTTAATTCTAGTTGTTGAGAAGTTCAATTGCAACATTTTCTGTTCATATTGAATTCATTGAGGAAGTCGTGGCACAGTAATGATAGCATTCGATCCTTGGTTTTCTCATTTATTTTAATAAATCTATTTCTATTGTGAAGGGGTCATGACTTTTAAAGAAGTTGATATTATCGTTGAGGACTGGAAAAATCGTGGTCAAGGACAAATCTGGGCGTCAAACAGAAAAAGACAAATAAGACTATATGGTAATGGCTTGGAGAATATTATTTTCTGAAGGATTTCATAAGAGACAAACTGCCGCCACCTATACGCAAAAGAAGACAATTTCGAGACATTCTAAAGAGGACAATATTGGTGTAGACTTCACTCTTTAAGAATATCGCACTTGGTTAAAGGAAATCATCAATTTAATCGGGAGCTGCCTGTGAGTCTACTTTGACATGGGAATTGAAGGAGCCGCTTAGTTTAGAAAGAGAAATCGGGTTTAAGTAATTCTGAAGCTGCTTTACACTTGGCGTCACAAGAGACAATCTTATCTCCCTTTTAGAGGTTGTCATTTCCCTGAGACGGGTTTGTGGATGGCAGGCAAACTTCAATCAAAAATCGAATAATCTGCATATTGTGGCATTATTAATATCCAGGTGACAAGTTGGAACGATTTCTGGGAGGAGTCATTAAAGTTTTCAATGCTGGTTTCTTTGCAGCAAGAAATCTGGCCAACTTCTTCACTTCTAGTTGTAATAAGTGCATTGATAGTTACATTTATGCTTCTTTGAGTAGCTGGTCTATTAGTAATAAAGTCGCTGCCATACAGAGGCATTCTTATTGCAATATTTGCATTCACATAACTCTGCATATAAAAAGGTCTGGGTTAGTTGATACTTTGTATTATATGTTGTTGCTAAAGGGGTCGATGAATATTGTAAATGTTTGAGCTTTATAATATCCATTCAAGGAGTTTGAGGATGCACATGAAATGTTTGACATAATGTCAACAAGCTGTAGCTGCAAGTTGCATGAATAAATTTGTCTCATTACATTGAAAAACCAAAAAGATATATGTTGCATTGCTCTCTTTTTCCATCTCAGTATTGGTAGATTGCAATTAGAATTATTCTAGTTCATCGTATCAATCTATGCATCAAAAATTCAAAAAGAAATATCATACAGCAGTTCAAGAGGTTGCAAGTAAAGTGTTTGACGAAATGTCCAAGGCTTGAAAAAGTGAAAACATAGTCAGAATTTGCTAAGGACATTACAAAAACCCTTTTGGGAGAAAAACCCCACACTCCAAAGCAGCCCAATGTATTATTTAGTAAATCAAATGGTTTACAATACACTTGTAGAGCAAGCGTTCACATGGAGTATCACCAACAAACAAATACGGAGTGAATCTGGCAGCATAATGGTACTTGCAAATCAACTATACAAACTACAACTTCAAGCACCAAATAAATAGGCAAGAGTTCAAACTAGAAACCATGAATCATTTAGAAAAGCCATTAGCAATAAGGTAGGATGTATGGCGCTCAAACCAAGACACTAAATTGCAATGCACTCCTTGGTAAAAGATCCTCCAAGGTATTTTTAGCATTTTCTTGTCATAAATTGCCGTATTTGACCACCCAAACTTGGGTACCCCAATCTGTCCTCATTCAACCTACTCAAAGACTTTCCATGACAAGTGTACCAACCTTTTATAATTTCCAATATGGCCTCCCTCTTACATGCTCTTACACCTCATAGAATCTATCATATGTAACTCCCTTCATGATGACCTTACACACACCACAAGATGCCAACACATTGCCAAAACATCTGACCTCAAAGTGGAACACCTACCTCCTCATGTGAGGCCAAAAATCAACTAAATACAAAATCCAATCATCCTCCAAATGGGACACAAACTCTCCCACATGAAGACAAAATCACTAGATGATGAAATAGCAAGTGCATTCAAAATGTATTAAAATGAACGTTAGGAATGCAAGGTTGAGACACCTTTTCCCAATAGGCATGTACTTGGCCTTGTCATTGGGAATTGCCAAGCCAAGAATTAGATGTGCTAATTTACCCAATTCAACTTTCAACACTTTTACGCATGTAACATGTCTCCTAGGGATTTGAAAACGGGTGTCTCCATTATGAAAGCTCCAATGATTTAAGCACTTGAGCTCATCTCATTTGAATTTATCCAAGGGGGTTTAATATTGCTTTAATTTCTCCTTTTTGGAGGTTATTTTTTGCCATGACTCATTATAAGATCTATCAATTATAACTTGCTATTACATATGACAGATTATGGCTGCCATGGCATATATAAGTCATTTATTTCAATTTCAGTTTATCTTGTAAAGAGTGGCTCTTAAATCTAAATCTAATTAGATGAATCACACGTATCTCTTACAGTTCCAATGCTAAACTATACAATCACTTATAAGAAACCTTTAATCTGCACCATTATCCTTAAACCTATAGTGTTGTGGAGTTGTTTCTATGTTATTATGAAAGATCATTTATATTCTTGCTAACTCAAAACAATGTTGTAGATGAGTTTAAGGTTGGGAATGTATTCATATGACCATTTTGTAACTGATTTTTGTAGCAGGTGGGTGGAGAGTATCATGGAGGCATTGAGATCTCAAGATTCACTTCAAAAGGTTTTCTGAGTATTCTGTTATCTTCTTGCAATATTGAATGTGTTTCATACATAATAATAGTCAAAACCAATTCATGAAATAGTCATGAGTAGATTATTATATTAGAAGATTTGTGTATGACTTTTGCTTCAAAAGAAAATGCTATCAGTTTGGGTGGAATAGTAATTTAATGATTGTAAGTTGGATGAATTTATAATAATTTGCTGTAGTCATACAAGGTCTACTTACTTACCTTCACAATTTGAACAGGTTTTGACCTACTGATTTGCAAACATACGGTTGGAATTCTGTGGCTTGCTCACATTTTCCAAAAGATACTAGTGGCGTTTTGTAATCCTTCACACATGATGAGAAACAAGTTTAAAATTATCATTGTAGATTTGTAACATAGAACTCTCTTGTTTGAGACATATTGTATCAAGAGTTGCAAGCAAAAAAAGTATATTTTGTGAGCAAAAGTATTCTCGAATCTTTATTCTCAACTTGTTTGACCCTGGCTATTTAATTCCTCAACTACATGCATTTTGCACGAGGAACACTTTCTGGCATAATGGGATCACACATGAACCTCTTGTAGATATTGTATCTTACACACTTGGAAGCTATGTTAATATAATATTTTTCCTTTACTCTGGGAATTTGGATGTTGTGTTCCCTCTTGTGAAATTTTATTCGTATTTTTTAACTTTTTTATTTGAAATTAGTTTTGTTATTTATCTTGTGAACTACATATTCCTATACAGGTTTGGACATAAATTTTACCAATGCTGTGATTTTGGAGCACCCCAAAGTTCCAAACTTCATGTCTCTAATGCATGTAATCTAATGTTTCAATCGTAATGCATGGAATTAAAACAAGCTGATCTTGAAGATACATCAACTGGACGCCTATGAATACAGTCATCATATGCAGATGTATGTAATAAGAAACATACCAAATTGTAAATTTATAGATGGAATTTTCTATATGGCAAGAAGCAAATTAGGGAACATGATTGGCCATTGTCAGATCACCAACCACCTAGTTGGAGGAGAGTATGACAAATGGTACAACTTCATGGCAACTTTACACAAAACTGACAACTCAAAGGTATGAACAGAAACAATATCATTCTCAACTTCCAGAAGGGAGTCCCTCTACTGCTGCTAGAAATTTCCTTGGTAGCTGGTACCAGATCAAGGGGAAAGTCTGTTTCACTTCAGTCCATGGTAGCCTCTATTAGATCATGAGTGTGATTGCTCTGAAAAGTACTGCTGTAGAAGTCATACATGCTACTCATAACATATGCTATGTTCCCTTCCAAGTATTCAGGTTGAGTTCCCTTTACGTGAATGCCTCAAAAATGGCACTCCCTTGTTTCCATACTTTGGGACGTATCAGAAATGGATGTAGATAAACAACAACATGAAATGCCAGGGAAACATTTTTGTAGAAATTTGATTTCAGAAATGTTCCAGAAATGCTTCCTAGGCATCCCCCTTGGTTCTCTCTTTCAGAGGGAAATGGAGAACCTAGAAGAGTGCTTTGGAAAAATGTATCTTTTAGTGGGCAGGCCCAACATCGAATTCTTAAAAAAACAAATTATTTGAAGACATTAAAAACATTATTTAAGCATTATAAATGAAAAAAAAAACCTACAAGAAGAATGTTTGCTATCTTCTTCACACTTATCTTTCTTTTCTTGGAAGAAGGCTTGAAGAACTTAGGAAAGGGTTTTGTTGATGTGTTTTCGTGACCGCACCAACACAGAATAAAGTTACCAATGGCGACTCTATCCTCTCTTGAACAAAGTCTCCTGCATGCTAAGATTGCAAAAGATCATGCATTCAACTCCAAGGTTCCTTCATGCAGTGGATAGTCTTAGTTGGCTCGATGTGATTTGTTGGTATTTCAAGGGGACTTACGCAATTGTTCAGCAGCGGACAACAGATAGCAGATTAAAGGGTTTCACGTGGTTCGAATGATTTAGCAGGTAAGTGCAAGTTTCCTAACACTAACCAGAAATGAACTGAATTTAAATGAGTGCAGGGATAAGAGATGCTATAATTCTACTCTAAGGTGTGGGACATGGCGATCAATTCTCGCAGACTTCAACCAAGCTTTGCTTTGCCTCGCTTCGGACAGCTTCCACAAAACCGGTGCAATCTTCAGAGGAGTAATCAAAGGTATTCAAATCATGATTCAACATGAAGACACCATCACAACGACGCATGCCAGCATATAAACCATAATCAAAGTTAAGTTTACAATGTTCCAGTTGACCACGTAAGGCGAACCCACCGTCAGCGAGCCCGCTAGTGGTATGGATAAGCGAAGTTTTATTCAAATTAAGCACCACATTCCACAATTACTAACTACTTGCATGAAATGAAATCTACTTTACTTTAAGATACTTCAAGATTCTAAGTGAATTGGAAGGACAAAGAAGCCTCGCTAGCTACTCACAACAAAAGAAGAGATCACCATCAATGAAAACTCTTTTTATTGAGAGAGTGTTCACAACAACTTCTTACAAAGTATTCAAATGGAAGACTTTCCTTCCTTTTCAAACTATCCTACCAATCTATGCTACACTATCAGTCTCTCTGCAATTCTATGATCCTAATCTAATGAGGTACAAATGAGGGGGGATGCCCCTTTTATAGTTGGCCAAATCCAGTGGATGGCTCAGATTCAATTTCAATGAAGGGCTCAAATCGAGCCACATAAACCCTAACGCTAAAAACCGCCACCAAGAGGAGTGGGGTAATAAATGAGCAATTAATGTCCACCACCCTTTTAGAAGTTTCCTGTCCATAGACGCGTTCGCATTGTTCTTGTTCCTCTTCTTGACTGCAAACTGGATGTGTCTGATCATCATGGCTTCTGTTTCTTGGACTGATATGGCAAGTACGTTCTCGATCTAACTCTAAGGCGGCAACTTCTTTCTCCTGCTCAATGATGATTTCCTTCTCAATTGACATTCTCTAACTCTGAACTGCATGAGGATGATTATTTCTCCACCCCTGATCCTGAAGGATTTTCTTATCTTAGACTCAAGCATTTCTCCCTCGCCATCTACCTCTCTGAATTGAGTGCATATTAGGTTATTCCAACACTTAGCTATTTCTTCCAACATGCAACTTTTCTTCTTTCGAGGTTGTAATGTTGTCTTGGATTACTTGCTTCATTGCTTCAAGTCATCGTGCTCTGGCCTCGACGTTCATCCTGCAAAACAGATAAAAAGAAGAGCATCAGAACACTTATAATAAAAATTCACTTTACTCACCTAATATCCATGTTCTAATCTCCAAGGTCTGAGTTATCTAGTTCATCCTTTTCCTCTAGCAAACTTCATCTTCAAATTCTTCATGCCTTAGCCAAATTTCCAACCCATCTGCCTTAGAAATAATTTATTTCCTCTAGAAAATTCATCAACCAGGCGCCCGAGTAAAATCTCCATCTTGAAGACTCTGGCAGGGCGTGAAGAATTTCAAAATCATCTCCTTGTCAAAGATATCCAATACCCAAAAGAAAATTCTCCTCAGAAAATGTCAAATTCATGTGTCTATAGACGAAGGGGTACTTTTAATTTTTGCAATTTATACCTTAGAAAAAAAATAAAAAAAATCAAAGTTCATCTTCATTCTTCATCTCTGGGCGTATTTCTTTCTCCTGCTTTGCCTTGGAAAATTTTATCCAACTTCATGAAGCTAGCGCATTTTACCTCCTCTGCCAATTTATCCATGCCTTAGTAAATTTTATCACCCTCTCTCAAGCCTAGGCGTATTTCTCTAGGGGAGGAGAGATTTCAATACTTAGAAAAATTTCATCATCTCCATGAGCATGGGCGCATATGTGAGGTCTAGGAGGAATTTTGACACAGAGTTTTTCCATGCTAGCCCATCAACTTGGGTGCATTTGGCTAGTGGTGGAGGAACTTCAACATACTTAGCAACCTTTCCCCACCTTGACTTGATGAGGGTGCGTTTGAGGTGTAGTCAAGGAAGTCAACAACACTTAGAACATTTTTCAAAGAGCCACCACCATCAACATCTTTGGGCGCATATGAGGTATCAAGGAGGAATTTCCAACGCCACTTAACACATTTCCTAGAGCCACCTCCAATGTGGACACATTTGACATGTTGAGGAGGAATTAACAATGCCTTAGCAAACTTTCAACTTACCCAACTCCACTTTGGGCGCATATGAGGGGTGGGGGAGGAAAATTTCATACTTAACCACCTTTTCTCACCTTGACTTGATGAGGGCGCATTTAGGGGGGCTAGGAGGACTTAACAATACTTAGAACATCTTTTTAAAAAGCCACCACCTTCAATAACTTTGGGCGCATGTCAAGGGGGAAGGAGGAACTTTTAACATTTAACTTTTCTTTAGCCACCAGCAAACTTGGGCACATTTGGGACTCTCTACAGGAATTTCTACGCCTTAGAACATTTTCCAAGTCAATCCTTCAAGATGAGCACATTTAGAGGGCCCTGCAGGAACTTTCATCACTTGAAAACTTTTCATCCTCTAAGGCAAGATGGGCGCATTTCATGGGTCAAGGAGGAATTCTTCAGGACTTGAAATTTTTTTAAGCTTGCTCGCCCTTGTTTACTATATTTAGTAAGTTTCTAGTTTTCACTCTTCTGAAGCTTGGATTGATTTGAAACTCTCACTACAGGATCCTCATGACCTAGTTAAGCTGTTCACATTGCCATCTTGTGTCGACCTGCTATTTATAGCCTGTTTCAGAAGGTGATTTACTATTTATAGTAACTTCTTGGTTTCAGGACTTCTACAACTCCGCTCAACTTGAAATCTTACTGACATGATCCTCATGGGTTAATTGGCCTGTTCACACTGGTGCCTCACGCTGACTTGCTATTTATAGGCTGTTTGAAAAGTGACTTACTATTTATAGTAAGTGCTCAGATTGCCTTCAAATTTCACCAATGGAATCCTTGAATGATACTGATCGCAGTGGGATACACCAGTTTTCGGAGACTGGCATTTGACCTCTCATTTTGGGTCCCGAAGTTGGAAACCCTAATTTGTCTTGCATGTCAATCAAATGACCTTTGTTTGACTCCATTTCCATTGCGTGTCGCCCTGTTCGTGATAATGAAGTGTTGGGCAGCTGCCAGAGGGATCCTACTAAAAATAGTAAGTGGCTGAAAAACCAATCTTCTAATTGTCAAATGCGTTTACATGTCATACTGCCCAAGAGATCTCACAAAACCCAGAAAAACCTAGCAAACTAGACTGTATGCGGGCACTGGCTAAAAATAGTAAGTTCCTGAAAAGTGACCAACTCTGCCTGCATGTTACCTTGCTGCGTAGCTCTTGAAAAACCCATGAAGAATATGATGACATGCACTGAGAAGTCTTGCATGCAAACCCTAAAAATAGCCTCTGAAGACAACTCTTGGAAAAGGTTCTGATCCCGGTTTGCATGTTACATCACTACGAAGCTTTTGAAAAACCCACAAAGAATATCCAGACATGTGTCGAAAACTCCAACATGCAAACCCTAAAAATAGCCTTCGAAGTGAAGACTGTTGAAAGTTATCATCTCATCTTGCATGTTATACCATTGGGTAGGTCTCGAAAAACCCAAAAATATTCTCTAGACATGCACTGAAAAACTCTACATGCAAACCCTAAAATCTGCTCTTGAAGGTGATACTTGCTAAAAATAGAAAGTTGTCTGTTTCAGCTCAAAATTTGCAGGCAAGCAGCTTAAAGTGTTCTAGGCACGGTGTAGCAGTCAGAATGCAATTAACCAACTCAAATTGACCTCAAATTGACATGAAAAGCACAAACCCTAATTCTACAGACTTAGCCAAAACTTCAAATTTAAGCTCACAGACGGAATAGAGAGAGACAGCTGAAAAACAAAGCGAAAAGACCCGAATGGAGCAAAACTTAGCGGGTCCCCATTTTGAATGGGGTGATGTGTGGAAAGGTCACAACAAGTTTCTGTAGTTTTGGAGAGAATATTTTAGAGATGCAAGGAATGTGTTATTGCAGGTTCATAAGCTGATTTTACTATTGAAGGGGTTTTGTGATCTTGCATGTCTATGGGACGAACATTATCAAATCCACATGAGAATGTTGGTGCTAAGGGTGAATGCCTTCATTGGAAATTTGGAAGTACGTTAAAATTTGTAACCACTTCAAGGTTTAGAAGGAGAAGTATATTGAATTTGTAATATTTACAAGTTACCTTCCTGATTTCTTGAAATCTGACAAAATGGAGACTAGGAAAATGAATTCTGTCAAAAGCTTCATTATCTTTTGAAGGTAGGGTTCAACTTATTCAATCTTCTTTACAGACTACACACTTCTAGATGATATCCTTTTAAAACCCCAATAGATTTTAGAAGTTGTCACTGCTTTGCAAAAATTTCTTTATGGAGTGACACAAAATAGAAAAAGAAGATTAGTTTAATAGCTTGGGAAAAAAGATGCTTGCCTAAAGATTGGTATGGACTTGGGTTCTGACTCCTGAGCTGTCCCCTAGATAAACAAAGACCTACAATACTGTGGAGAAAATTTTTACATACTAACTATATAGACTGTCAACAAATGCTCCAGATATTAACTCAGATCAGCTTCCCCATGGATCTACAGTGTGGAATTTCATTTGATCTTGCAAATCTCATTTATTTCCAAACCTATGGCAGGAGACAAAGTTCATTTCTGGGGCAATTCTTGGTTAAAAAATATTCCACACAATCAAGTGGAAGAGTTTACTTTTAGAGATCAAACAAACTATGTTGTTCCACAAAGAGACCTGATGGTGAGCAGATATATATATCAGAAAACAAAGGTTTATACCAGGTAGATCATTGGAATGGCCAACCCACTTTAACCTAGTCTCATTTTCAAAATTGAAATCCAACTGATCATTAGGGGACAATCCTTCAGGGATACGTGACAGACAATCAACTGACAAGGAATTTTTTGAAGTTGCACATAGGCATATATTTAAATTTCCTTATGGAATGGTCTAGAATTAGATCATAGTTCACAAACTCGAACTCGACTAAAACTCGGCAGACTAAAATTTCTGAATTGGGAAAAACTCAACAACTTAAAAAATACTTAAATTTAAAAAAAAACATAAATTTTATACAAAATACAGCTTAAAAATGTATCAAATGAGTTTGGTAGGGGTTTTGGGGCAATGACACACTCCATTTTTGTAATTTTTTAGAAGGCAAAAAACTGTGTATTTTCACTCCAATTTGCACAAGAATACTCAAATGCTAGTAAACCATGTCTTTTCAATGTTTATGCCACATTCTTTTACATGTTTTTGCCATGTATGGTTACCTGTCCCACATCCGGCAAGTCTTTTGCACAAACTTGCCAGGTTTGGAGATTACGAGTCACCAAAAACTTGGCCAACAAGGAAGGCAATAAAGTGAACATCTTCCTCTAGCTAGCAACTAGGCAAAGGATCTAAACCTATCATATGTTGGTTAGCAGGGATTTCCATAAGTGCTCAATTTGTCAGCTTTCCTTTAAAGAAGAGACTTGCAATTATTTCATTTCACTACCATTTTGTTCAAAAGTTGTGAAGCCTTTATTTTTATAAAATTAGAATCAATTGGTTTATAGGGATTCTATTAAGGAGTCTTTGATTGCCTGGTCATACTATTTCTGAAGCTACAATTGAAGGTAGTTCCCATTTCAATTGTGAGAGTTGTTTTTGTTCTTGAGAAATAAAAATTGGCTGTTGGCAAGCCCCTCTTTGTGCATGTGTGCCTATGTGTGCTTGTATGTCTTATCTTTTTCTTTGTGTGTGTCTATTTATTATGAGTGTGTGTGTGTGTGTATACTATAGTTCCTTTTATGGGTTGGAGCCCAAGGTGATGGATTGGAATAGACGCTATAGTGGGTGATCCCACACTACAGTGATTGGCAGCAGGAAGAAACCTATATAGTGTTGTGTGCTTCAGAATTGAGTAGCCCCCCTATTATAGTTATAGCTTGTCCCCTGTACCTTTGTAGCCTGATTCATTACAGCCCTATAGTCAAGGGGGAGGGAGGAAAGCGGTTATTAAATTATTTCCTATGCTAAGCTACTTGTGGAGAATAATGATTTCTGCAATGATCCATCATATGCATAGATGATTCTATCTGCTCATTCGACATACATTCTGCAATGGGCGGGCTTGTGAAACTCATACTAAAGGCAAGGCAAAGTAAATGCTTCCTTCCTTTATTTCATCCATTCAAGAAAGGTGTGGTCTAACTGAAATGACAAGCCAGAATTACAAGACCTACTGGATTGTTCAATTTTTTTTCAAGAAAGAACATCAAATATAAAAGAAGTCAAGGTGGAGTTATCCTATACATCCAATTGCAAAAACCAACATTTGGTTTTTTTATGTAGCCACATAAAAAACCATTTAGAGATGTCAGATATGCTCGATGGTTAGTCCTAGCTGTTCCTTCCCTCCCATTGATAAGCTAAGTGTAGGGATCTGCCTCTTCCTTTAGGTGTCCTGCAGCCTATCTGGCTGGTTTGGGGAGAATGGATCAGGAGAAGATGAAGATAGAGAGAATGGCCGCATAGAGAGTAGGGGACAACAAACAAACAGGTTCAATTTTTCCTCTTAAGTGCATGTGTCTATATCTGTGTGTGTGTGTGTGTGTGTGCATGTCTGAGTGTATTTGTGTATATGCCTCTGTGTAAATGCATGCATGTGTCTGTTTGTATGTATAAAAATAATTACAGTCAACAAGGCAGATTCGCAGTCATGCCATCCGTTCAAAGCTTAGAGACAAGCTGCCTGTAATTAGAAAAATAAGACTTTCGGAAGCTCAATTGCCTCAACAAAAGAGACTTGCATGGAGAAGCAAAACCACTTTTTACATCAGGAAGACAAAAGATTAGAAAACAGAATTGGAGGAATGTGTGCGTCTCTATTTGTGTGTGTTTGTATGTGTGTATTTATGTACAAAAATGATTACAGTGAATGAGGTGGATTTTTAGTCACGCCATCTTTTCAAGGTCTACAAAAAAGCTTCCTGTAATAAAATAACAAGATTTTCAGGGGCTCAGTTTCCTCGACAATTGAGGAAACAACTATATAGTACTTAGTAGAGAAGAGACTTGCATAGAGAAGCAAAACCACTTTTTACATCAAGGAGACAAAAGATTGGAAAGCAGAATTGGAGCAATGTGAATTTCTGTGTCAAAAGGATTTGAACAGCCTGATTTAGATTGATTTCAATAGTAGGGTTCTTAGTGGTTATCCTATAAGTATGGGAAGGATTTTTTACCATGGTTGTCACGGCTTATTCTTCCACCTCAAAATGTATAGGTTAGGATGGATGAGAGGATTACTGCAATCTCTCTTCATGGCAACCTAATGCTGAGCCTATAGTTTGGAGTGGATTGGACCTCCTTTTATTAGGAGGAGTATTTAAAGAGTGTTTAGAGTGCCTAGAGCTCCTTAATTTCATTGCTGTACTAAAATTGAGATTTATAGGGTTTGGTGGGTGCGGGAAGGTGTTACAAACCCTTAAATGTCTTAATCAAATGGTTAAGACCAAAGGCCTGGGTATTGGAAGATTGTTAACATCTTTTTTGGGAATGGGAATGCAGCAATTTTAGAACTAATTGCAGCAGAAAAATTGATGGAGAGGTGGTATAGGATGACTTTTGAGGCAGGAAGGATCATGGGCTGAGGTGGATGGGCTGCATTTTCTCACCTATGCCGATACACAAGTCATTAGTCTTCATCCACTACCTTCTAGTCCCTGTGACATGGCTAGTGCAAGAGGACAGCTTGGAGTGGGATTTTTAAAATAATATTAAAATTTTACTTTTAGTTCTGACCTGTTGAAAATGATTCAAAGGAGGACTTCATGGTGTTCTATAATGAATACTGAACTTTTGTATATGAGTCTTGAAGTGAATGTTATACTCAAAAGGAATAAGAATAATCTGCAAGAGGAGATGAAGAATGTTTGTTCCTGTTCAGCACTGTAATGTGAAGCAGGGAGAAATGTTCATATTAGTTATTACCGATGAGAGAAAGGGAAGATGGACTCGAAGAAATTCGGAGCGAAGAGCTGATCGTGGGCATGAATAGTGGCAATGTTCAGGGAGGATATGCACGTTGTGACAAAAACGGTGACCTTTTTGTGGTAAGTTACCTTTGAAGGAGTGTATAGAAAGTCGGCAACAAGATTAAAGAGGGGGACGGGTTTGGAACAGCAATCTTTTGCTAGTATGAAGGTGGAGTGATGTGGAGGCATTAGGGAATAGTTTCGAAGTATGTCATGGGAAATGGGTCAAAGGTTGGCTGTAGGGTACATCAAGAATAGTACCGAGTTTGGTTATAAAAAAGCAATTAATTTGTGTTAAAAGTGAGACTGAATAATAATATTTAATTTATAAATATTAAGAGCTTTTCCCTAATTATTAGTAAATTTATAAAATACAAGAAACCTAGAGGAAGATGATGAAAGAGGAGTTATGGAGCGGGTGAGGAAAACGAACACTCATCTTCCATTGATGCTCTTGGAGCTGCACTATCTTCTAAATTTAAATCAGATTGGTTCTTTTGTCATCATTTGCCTGTCATTCAAAGTTTTTCTTAATGTCTTTGATGGCACGTTTGTTTTACAAGCCTTTGATAATAACTTTAGGCAATGTTAGGTAGGCGATTAGCCATGTTCCTTTTTTGAATTTTATTTTTTGAGTTGTGTTTTTGGCAGTGCATTACCTCGCCACATCATCCCCTTCCAACATTTATTGAGCTGCATTTTTTTGGTGTTGGTGATTGTATTAGCAATGCCAAATTTTCCTAATTTGTTCTCATACATGTCATATACCAAAGATTCATGGATGGATAGGATGTGAGTGTCCAAATGGAAAGGTTTGGAAATGACAGATCAAGTGATTTTAATGAAGGTAACTTGTGGAGCCATGGCAATAATAATGATGGTAACAAAGCAAAAATTTACATAATCTAGATGGAGGTAAAAGGTCTTACAAAAATGCTCTCTGAGTTGGTGAGTCTACTCCAATTCCAGAGGCGGCAATATTTGTTGCTAAATATTGTGATGGAAATGGGATCAACAGTGTCATCGAAGTAAGAGGTGCCAATAGTGGAGGAGATGATTATAGTAAAGATCCTTCTTGCCCTAGAATACTTCTTATCAGACCTAATAATGCTATGGAAGTAGTAGTTAGAAAGGAAGAGGAAAGTCTCAAAAATATTGCAATCTTTTTTGTATGTGTTGATAGGGATGCATTACCATCCAAAAGATTATTTGATGATTGGGTCAATAATGTTTGGGGCAAAAAATGGGGTTGTATGTGTTGTTTTGCATGAGGTTATAGTAGGGTTTATTTATGGTCTTTTAAAAAACTCTTAAACATGTGAAGATGGGTTTTGAGTAAGAGTTTTTTGAACATGGGGAAATCATTTTTCAAAGTAATTTCTTGGAATTCTTAGCTCACCCCTTGTGAAATTCTAGTTAGGTCTATACCTAGATGGGTTGAAGTTAAAAATGCCCCTCACATACCCTATGTTCTAAAGTCTTTGGATAATGTTCTTGAAGTTGAAAATACTAGAGCTATTTTGCCCCACATGAATGCTAGTAATGTTTGATTCTAAAAGCCCTATCCCTGATATTTTTAATTAACGAGAAAATAAAATGGTTCAATGAGGTTAACCATCTAGATGGGCTTAATACCTCCTTTCTATGAAGTGTGATGGACACCAAAAATTTGATTGCCCAAGGAATACTAAAAACTAACTAGACTTGTAGATGGCAAAGGTTCTTAGGCCCTTGCAAATAATGTCAAGGTCAAGAACTTGAAAAGAGTATAAATAATATTGAAAAGGTGGTTGAAATGGAACAATGCCCTTGTGAAGAAAATGATCTTTTTTCAAATAATGATAATAAAATTAGCTTGAATAAGTCTTATTTGGTTAACATGAATTGTGATAGTTGTGTCAATGGTGAAGTTCATAAAATAGGTAATGAACCCAAAGAGGAGTTTGATGGGGAGGAGGCTACAATCTTGTCCCAAGACTCACAAGAGACCCAAGCTCTACAAGAAAGGGAATTTCTCATGCAAGTTGAACAAGGGTAAGTTGTTTTTGTACTGGATTAAAAAAGGCACAAAACCTCTATTGAAAGATTGATGGTTGTCTTGGATAAAGGTCCTATTTCAAAAATTGAGTTTAAAGGGGAAAAGGAAGGAGAGACAATCTTGAACAAGATTTTTTATTATTTTAGGAAAAGAAACCATGTTGAGTCACCTTGTGGCATCTCCAAACTTGGGCCAAAAGATGGAAAGAGGAAAAGATGCCAAGTTATTTTGAGAACCCTCTTCCTCCCCTATCAAATGAAAATTAAAAGTAGAAGTTGAAATGCTAGGAGCCTTGAGGCCCTTTATATAGACAGGGGCAACTCTCGAGGACATAAAGCATGTCCTAAGAGCTTTGTGTAAATCTAGAAGGGACTTGGACTATCTTTTGATTGAGTAAGTGATAGCTACTAGGTTTAATATAGAATTTTGTTTAAGATTTGCATGGAATGATGATAAATTCTCTTATTCTAATCATGGCAAAGGGAAGGGTAAGGTTGTTATTTTGGTTGGCAATAATCTCTCACTCACATCAAAGATTTAGGTTGCTCTTCTTGTAATAGACTTGTTTGGATAATTGTGGAAAAAAAATGTGATGAAATTGAGAATTGCACCTTTATATATGCCTCATGTAATTACAGGGAAAGATGTGAACGTTGAAGATGGATTACCTCTAACTTGCCTAGAATTCCATAAATTAATGGGGAACTATAATATGATTGATCATGAAGAAGACAAAGTTGGGGGAAATGTTTTTTCATGTAAAGGTAATGACTTATTCTTCTAGTCACAATACAAAAGACTTATAAGTTTGTTTGAACCACTAGGAAAGAGTAAAATAGACAACAAGAGTATATGGTTTACTTATTGCGATAATAAAAAAAAGGGCAAGCTTGATAGGTTTTATTTGAATAAGCAAGTTTTTCAAATATGTAACAAGGGTAGTAATTGTGCAAAGGTCATCATATTAACCATGTCTCATCATCATTTTGTTGAGATATTGGTCATGTTTAATGGGACTACCATTCAATTTAGAAGGTTTGAGAATAGCCTTATAAGTTGAATGCCAACTTACTTGCTAATAAAGATTGTTCTAATGGTCTTAAAATAATAAGAAATATTAGTGAAATTATTTTCCCTTCTAAATTTGCTCTCTTTTTGGGTAATGTTACTAATAGCTAGAAAAAATTCTTAGCATGATTGGAAAAAAGGCCCTCAATAGGAGGAAAGTTGGTTTTGAATTTGAAGAAAAGATGGTTGAACTTGAAGAGGCTCTAAAAGGATTCCATATGATATTGCTCTTTAGAAGAGATTGGCTAAGGTAAAGCACAGGTGGAGATGTCATGAGAGCTCCACTGACCAAGGTGCCAAGTTGAGGCCAAAGATCAACTAAATAAGTGGGCGACAAAGGCTCTAAGTATTTTGATATGTTGAAAGCCAATTTTCCTAGAAAAAGAAAAGTTCCATTGAGATTAAAGGAAGTATTAATGATAATCAAGTGGATGTAAAATTTTCTTTTAGGAATTTGTATATGGATCTTTTCTTATTTGATTGCAATAATGCAAATTTAGAAGCTAGAGAAATTTGCAAGAAAGTCATCCCTAATAAAATTGGTAAGTGGGATGCGTTTGAGCTCAACAAAGAATTCTTTATAGATGGAATAGGTATAGCTATAAAATCTTTCAAGAATGGTAAATCATTGGGTTGGGATAAGCTCCTCATTGAGTTTTACAAAAAAAATATGGAGTGGATTGTAATTGGTCTATTAGAGGTCTTTGAGGAAGGTATTATGGAAGGAACTCCTAGGAGTGAGATTAATAGAGTGATTAAACTTTTTTGTAAGGAGGGGGGTAGAATTCATTCCTAAAAAAATTGAAGATCTATTACCCTAAATGTGTCATACAAGATTATGTCTAAAGTATTGAGTATTATATTGAGGAGTATTATGCCTAAGATCATTTCCCATGCTTAGAAGATTTATCAAAGAAAGATATATTCTTGAATATCTTATTTCTAAATATGAAGGTTTGGATTGGGCTAGAAAATTTGAGTAAAATATTTTTATAACCCTTTTAGACTTTAAAAAAGCTATTTGAGTGACCTTTTATTTGATGATGATCAAATTTTTTTTATTTTTTTATTAATTATATCGAATGGTGGAAATACTCTTTAAGGATGCCTTAACTTAGTTGGAAAATAATGGAGAGTTGACTAAGCCTTTTTTGCGACAAAATTCCATTAGACAAGAGTTCCCTCTTGCTCCACCCTCTTTGTGATTGTTTCTAAGGCCCTACACTATATCTTGAGAAACATTGATTTGGATCCTCTTGTAAAGGGTCTATTTTTCCTAATAATAATGAGTTGATGAACATTCAATTTGTTGATGACACAAATTTGTTTCCTATATTTGAAGAGAATAACAAGTTTTTGTAAAGGCTTAATATCTATCATTTGGCTTTAAGTTCCATCTTTTAGTAAGTTTTACTATTCTTAGAGTTCAAACTTGCCTTAATAGTTTGAAAAGATTGGATGGGATTGGAGGGTACCTAACATAATAGTTAGGTATTTAGTTATATCTTTTGCTATGGAGCACTCCCTCAAAAGCATATGGGATTGGGTGAATCATAAAATTGAAAAAAAAAATAGTAGGGGCATTTGTTATCTCTTGCCGGTAGAGCCCAAAGATGTTAAAAGGTTTTATCTTCTTTCAATGTGTACCATGCTTCAACTTGGCTTTTTAGCAATTCTTAGATTGAGAAACTTCAAAAGATGGTTTGGTGTTTTTCTGGTCTAATGGGAAGGTTGTGAAAAAAGGCATTTTATCAAGTGAAAGTGGTGTTGCATATCTAAAAAGTGGAGGGCATAGGGTTCAAGGATCTGAATGTACAACATATTGCTCTAGCTATTAAATAAATTCTATAGGTTATAGATGTCCTTGAACCATGAAAGATTCTTATATGAATAACATCTATCTTGCTACTCCAAAAAAAAAATCCTTGGAAGGGCTTCCACCCTCATGACATCTTGTTTGGTAATTTTTTACCTAAGCTCGTGGTACTTTTGTCTTCTACAACATTTGGAGATTTTGGTACTAAATGAAACATTTGGTTAATAAAAATGAGGCATTCTCTAGGGCTAAGGGAACCTTTGTTAATTATGGGTATATCTAGTGGTGCCTTGTGTATAACAATAAACCTTTAGCCCTTACCATGAGTTGCTTTGCTAAAGGTTGTAAGGTATCCGGTGATATATTTAGAAATGGAAATATGCTCACATTCAATGAATTTCAAGATAAGTTCTAGATTCTAGAAACACAAAAGAAAACCTACTACATTCTAAAGAATTCCTTGCATGGTGTTCATTTCCTTGTTCAGTTGAGTTTCAATACAAAAATACTAAGCAAAATAAAATAGGTGAATGTCACACCCTTGATGTTGGCCAAGACTAGAGATATTTATAATATGTAGATCAATACTTGTGAGATCTATGATGTGCTTAACCATTTATGGAACCTCTCCCTTTTTATCAAAGATTGGAAATCTATTCTTGGACACTTAGGTCTAAATAGCTTGAACAAAAGAAAGCTTGTTTTAGGTGACTTCTAATACTTAAGAAGATTGTTGTTGGTACCATTATTAATATTGTTGGAATTAGTCCTTATGTCTATCTTATTTATAATGTTGAAATTAATGAGCATTTGTTTTGCTTTTGCAAATTTGGTAAGGATCAATATTTGTTTTGTGGGGTTAAAATGGGTTGGAAGAGTAGGTATAATATCTCATGGTATGAAATTATTTTTGGGTTTGTGAAATGCTTTGATAAAGAGCTTAGTTGCTTGTGGCTTAATTTGTCTACTTAAGTCTTATGGTGCTTGTGGAAGGCTAAGAATGAGGAGGTGTTCTAAGACAAAAGAAAGAGCTTCACTAGCTCTTGATGAGGATTCACCTTCTCCTTTATTGTCTTACAAATTGTTGACTTTGAAGATATCTAAAAACAAGTTTTATGAGTTATTTGACTATAGCAAAATAATGTTACGTAAGACTGATACAATACAAGCAAAGTGGTGATCCAACATGGATGCCACTAAAGTAGTTGTGCATGTTAGGATTAAGTTTTCATTTACCTTGCAATCTTATGTATATTTCATGTATCTTCAACACTCTTGGAAAGTGTCTTTGGATGCCTAGGGTATAATGGAAAAATAATTTATAAAAAAAATCTTTTGGGAATCTTGGCTTAGTTGGTATATGTATTCATGAAGGAGGTGGAATTGGCAATGGTGATTAGAAAGTTATTTTTAACAATTTTTTCAACTTGGGTATAAGAATTGAGTAGCAAAGCATCATACATGTTGATGGGTCTCATATGAGATGGATGATGATTTTGGACACCTACCTTGGGATATGGATCATTTGGGAAGGAGTTACAAGTCAAATAAGTTGTAATGTCCCCTTTTCAAAATGAGATAGTAATAATAGTAAATTAAAATATCAAAATATAATTATATAAAATTGAAGTAATTTTATCAAAAGTCAAGGGGCATGTTAAGAATCATGGCTATCGAAGGAAAAATATACATAAGAGACACCAAACAAGGAGAAGAGACCACCATATGAAGAATATATCTTTTATTATCTAATTATTACTCCTTTGAAGCATGGAACTATGGTTCATTTAACCTAAGGAGAAAACCCCTCATGGTAGGAATTGAAGGGCGGAAACCCACAATTTCTCAAGAGTGATTTCATATAGAAATCACCATTATGCTAGGTTGAAATTGATCTTCTACTAGACATTATTGAAATTTCAAGTTAATAGCATTTGCTATTTATCAATAAATTCAATTGTTGTCTTTAAAAGAGATATTTAATTGTGCAATTTTGATTAATTATTAGAAATACCAATTGGAAAAAATAGTTTCTAGTGTATATATTATTGTATAAAAATTAAAAATTAAACTTGATTGCATATTACAAAATATTC
Source organism: Sequoia sempervirens (assembly GCA_007258455.2). Classification (NCBI taxonomy): domain Eukaryota; kingdom Viridiplantae; phylum Streptophyta; class Pinopsida; order Cupressales; family Cupressaceae; genus Sequoia; species Sequoia sempervirens. The sequence continues at coordinate 207,088 of VDFB02325062.1, read as the reverse complement.
CCTCCGAGATAATAAAAATTCAAATGGGACATTACATATGCCTTCTATTATTATTATGAAGCTTATTTTTGCTAGTCATGGCTCATTGGGAGTTACATTTACTATTCTTAAATGAGCCTTTTCATTTTGGACGTAGGAGTTTTTGCATTTTACCTTGGTTTGATGGTTTTGTTTTGGGAAACCATTTATGGTTTTCTTCATCCATTTCTCTATAAACTAGAGGCACGACATAGTAGTTTCATAAGTTTATTTTACAAGTACACAAATGTTGAAAAAGTGCTATTAGAGCAAAGAGATTGTTAGTTTGTTGGACATATCTCCTTATTCAAGATTAATACATACTTGTTCTCTTTCTCATGTTTAGTTTTTTCCTTAAAGGGTTTCTCCATGTAAACCCTATGTTCATATAGTTTGTCAATTTTATTCTTATTGTTGATATTTTCAATCATATAATCATCATATGGTAATCCTTGGATAAGAAATTGTATTTTAAATTTGCATATACTTGTAAGAGATTTTATCATAGTAGTTTCACCTTGTTTCTCAATAGTGCAATCATTGCATAGTGAAGTGGGTAACTATAAGATCACAAGCCATTGTGTTGAGTAACTGTAGTCATGGTCACTTGAATGGCATGCATGGCTCCATAATGGATCAAAAAGGACCTATTGTTGAGCAATACATGCCACTACAATGGTTATGCAATCATTGCACAATGGTTTAGTCAAGCCACTATGTAACAATTGTGTTAATTCTTTTCGACCCAATGTTAAACTATGGATGCGACTAGAGTGGCCATGTGACCATTATATAGTGAAGTAGGTGATTATGTAATCACAAATCATTGTGGTTAATGAGTGTAGTTGTGGCCACTTTGATGGCATGCATAGTTCCACAATAAACCACAAATGCCACAATAGATGTCATATCTAGAAATTAATTTTAATTTTAATCTTAAATGTTTTTTATAGTCTCTCTAAATTTCTTTTTACTAATTATAAAGTATTTATATAAATAATAATGATATACTTAATTATTAATATAATAATAAATATTTAATGTAAATAATTATATAAAAATATATATTCTATATCTAATTTTTAAAAAGAAATATTTCTTTAAATATTTTCATCAAGATTTCTTTTCTATTTGGATTAGAGAACATTTATAATTGATATATTAAAATGTAACTTATCTTTTGATTTAGTAATGCTACTATTAGAAACAATATATCAAATTTGATAGATTTGTTTTGTTATAATGTTATAGGTAAGATTTGTTGAATTTTGAAAACAAAGTGTAGCAAAGAGAATATATTTGATAATATCAAAGGTAACAATGAGAAAAAATGATAGATGCACAATGAGGTGAATAAAAAAATGTTGAAATGAAAAAGAAAAAGAAAGACATACTAATGCATGGAAAACTTGACAATTGAATATCATGAATCACAAATAAGATAAAATACAAATGAAATGATAATGTATTGCATACAAACATATCAAGATGATCAATATATATTAAGAAAAAGGTTTTAAAGAGAAATATGTTCAGATCAATTTATTGAGATAGACAACAATTACAAGAACATAATCATGAAGCAATTTAAATTCATCATTGATCAAATGCTAATGTCGAGGTTACTTTTAAATGTGATTTTAATAAAATAGATTGTGTGCTACAAATGTCATAAAATAAAGCTCGGGATGCAATGGATGTCAATGTTAAAAATAATAATAAATAATGATTCATAAAATGAAACAACTTCATAACTTAGAAGATGAAGACCAAAGCAAGAATTGCAAATTGAAAGAGAATAAAATACACTTAATCCCAATGGAGATGTTAGGAGAGATTTGAATATTATACAAAAAAAAAATACATGGTTGAGATAGACTTGATTCACCAAACATGTTTTACATTTGTCAAGAAATTTAGCTTATGATAAATATTTCTCAAGCACTTGAAGGCCTTGTTTGTAACAAATGTCAATAAGAAAAAATTGTCATTATTTTTTGTCCTTAGACAACATAGATTTTGGTCTGCAACCACCAAAACTTTTTGATTTAACATTTTTAGAAAATTTTGATAGCTCAGTTAACTCAATCCTCCATGTGACACAATTGGAGGTCAATATAAATATGATGGGAAACCATAAATTTTTCATGAGAAGTAAAATAAATAGTTGAGGATTTGTCCATTGAATTAAAAAATTGTCAATCGTTGTTCAAAGGAGGGTTCAACATGAAGAAAATTATAGTGGATAAGGTATTTAAATACAAAATAGATCATGACAAGTTCTATAGAGATGTTAAGATTGATCAAAATATATTTAACCAACTAAACTTTATTAATTTATGGAGTTTGATTTTAATGAGAATAAATATGTATTTGTTGGTCCAATAATGGATATGGATGAAGAAAACAATATTGATCATAAAACATCAATATCATCCAAACCATCTAATGCCCTAAGAGAGGTAATTAATCTATGCATCAATAATTAACCCTAATGTAGTTCCTAGATTACTAATCAATAAGTTATAAATTGAAGCATTTATTTTAAACGAATAGGTCACGTAAGGATTACTCAATATAACTTTCCAAATATTATTTTATGCTCAATGATGCAAGTGATTAAAACCACAATTGGGATTAGTTCCTCTCCAATAACTTGTTAAAATTTTGTTTTGATATAAGGATCACCATTTTGGATGACACCCACAATTTAGATATTGTATGATGAACATGATCATGAGACATCGTGCATAAAATTCATCAATGTTGTTTGTGGAAAAGAAAACCTTCAAGACATGTTAGTCACCATAAAAAATGTGTAGGGATATATGAAAAATATTTCTCTCTCATCTAGACAATTTTTTTATGTGGTCCATTATCATGTTGAGGGCTACAAGGTCTTATTGGAATTTTCTTATGTTGAATTAAGTGACTTGTCCCATCAAATTAAGACACCAACAATTTTCTTCACTTTGAGTGCAACTAATATGTATTGGTCTAGGCAACATGCACTACTGCTAGGAATGCCAACAAATCCACAAGAAGCCCAAAAATGATGATGACATAATAAATTTATTATCTTCATATAGTGGCATACTACATACACTTGCAACATATTTTTTTTTGAAATGAGACACTAAAAAAGAATGTAAAGATTATCATTCTAGCTATAAATGGTAACATAGAGATTTACCACATGTACATGGATTTGTATGGTTAGGTGTACCAAACATGCACAAACTTAATTAGAGAAATGATCATGAACAATAAAATATTTTAAAATACTTCAATTTTGTAATGACCCCCTTTTTGACATTCATGGCGTGAGGGATGCATTTGTTAGTTATGTTGCCAATGATTGAGCAATGTGAGGATCATAAAGCATAGAAAATGTTGGGAGGAAAATCAAAAGGGCACATCTAAAATTAGAAATGAGATTCAACCTCATTCCCAAGAATGTGATATTGTTTTCAATGAGTTTGGCACTTGGAGACAAAACCTACAAGTATGTCAATCTGATTGCGTAAAGAGACAAAAATCTTCAAACAGTTTACATAGCATCATCAAGATCATTAGTGCTGCACAGTCGGTTGTCGTTGCACCAAAAGATTGACCTATTAATGATTGATATGTGGAAATGAGAGAAAAAATAAGATTGCTCTCAAATTAAAATTCAGTCATTCACATTACTTTAAAAAACTATTACATAATATTTTCCTTTATAAGGCCATTATCCCGTATGAAACTAATTACAAGAATATAACTACAAAAACCAAATTTATTTAATTTATTTATTAAATTAACAATAGCATGTTAATTTATTTATTTAATTATTTTATGTCATATACTAATTTCTATCACCCCCTTAGTACGGACATGGAGAAAAACTAGAAATTATAAACCCTAACTGCTCAAAACGAATTTCCAAATCGTCCCTTCGGCTCTGATTCAATCCCAATGAAAAAGATACAGCGATGGCTTCCAACATCGGGAATAATTGCAAGCCACCCATGTGAACTGTGTCGTTTACTTGCAGAGCAAACCGATGGCGATGACGTTCCAATCCAGGACAAATAAACATTGCACCTGATAAATTAATCACATGATCAGGCTTCCGTCACCGGTGTTGATAGTGACAAATAGCCATTTCCTTGAATCCACCATAAGGCCAACACAGATATTAAATCCGATAATACTTTCCCGTGACTCCTTGCTTCATTCACCAACTCCTTTCTGAATTGCATACAACTGGAATGCTCGGCAGGGAAGCATACACGGGAATGCTCGAAACCTTCAGATTAACACCCGACAATATGCTTGGAGTTTAATTTAGATGTTCCGCTAGTCTTTAACCTTCCTGCGGCCTCGACATCGTATATTTGAAATGCTCGACACTCTATCAAATAGTTGACGCCATATAAGTTCTGTCTGGAATATGAAATCTTCATACCATTTGCCATCAGTAATAAAGCCTGATAAATATTGATGCGCCTCCCAATAACGGGTCAATGATCCTGAACAAATAATATAAGCAAATACAAAAGCCAAATCAAGTGGGCGGCCTGTTGTGTGCAAACTTCTCCTCAATGGCCTGCGTTTTTCTACAAAACTTTAGATAATATTTTTTTAATTTTTCAGATTTTGAATATGAACATGAATAGAATGGAGGAAAAACAATGGAAGGAATGACCAAGATGGAAAGAAAGAAGAAATGCAAATGAGTGATGAATGTCACAGATTTGTGCCTAGTCTGCACTGCTCCTTTGTTGACAAAATGCAAGAATGGTGGATGGATATCAATGGCTGTTACATATGGTCTGCATTGTTTGGCCCTTGAATGAACCGCTTTGGATGAAAGACAAATGAATGGAAGGCAAACAGAGAGGTCAAGCAAACTTACTCTGATACCATATTGAAATGAGATTAAAAAATGAGATTGCTCTCAAATCAAAATTCAGTCATTCACATTACTTGAAAAAACTATTACATAATATTGTCTTTATAAGGCCATTATCCCATATGAAACTAAATACGAGAATATTACTACCAAAACCAAATTTATTTAATTTATTTATTAAATTAACAATAGCATGTTAATTTATTTATTTAACTATTTTATTTCATGTACTAAATTCTAACATGATACAACTACCAGAGTTAATGAATCCACGAGAGGCAGTTAAGTCATGTCATGAACCCGAGCGTTGTGTTTTACAGCACAAGGAGACCAAGCGCGTACACCTTGCAACAATCCCCCCCAACGCAAGCCTGGGGTTCGAACCCATGACCCAACCTCTAATAGCAATTGTTGTATAGACGGTTGTTGTTGTTGTACCAAAAGATTGACCTGTTAATGCCCGATACAACCGCTAGAGTTAATGAATTCACTGGAGGTGGTTAAGCCATGTCATGAACCTGAGCGCTCGCTGCACAACATAAGGAGACCAAGGGCGCACACATTGCAACAATTAGGAATTTAGATTTGCAAGCGATAGAGTTTCTAGGATTATTAGTTGTTTAGATTTGCAAGTTGGGTGTGACCAGTAAGTTGTATCGATCAATGGTATTTCAATTTGTATGTGTGTTGAACTAAGAAATAAAAAATGTGTTGCCAAAATATTTTTGGGTTTATTTTTTGTATGCAACTAGTTGAAGTCTTTATATGGTATTAAATTTGAGACTTGACCAACCTATGGGAGGTATAAAAAAATAGATATCAATAATGCATATATGTGAGCAATAGATAAATTAGATATCAACTTAGGGAACAAAGGAAGTAGAAAATATCATACAAAAATAAAAATAAAGACTTCTTCAATATGATGAAATTCTTGAAGAATGAGCAACAATAGCTCATTAATCTCTTTTTCTAGAGTATGCAAGGTGAAGGAACCAAGGAATCAAATCATTCTACTACACCTCTAATTAATGGTGCACAAAGGGAATATTCATCTTTAGTATCAAACTATATCATTACATTGAAATTAGTTGCTCATATCAAACTACTGCGTCACTTTCTTGTAGAAAGCAACCATGCTACAAAAAGAGGATATGGGTGACCAATTGAAGGATGACTTGGACACTTTCCATGAAAAATATAAGGCAAAAGGTGTTGAATTGGAGTAGACATCTCCTTTATGAACTTTTGTACATTGAAGTCAAAAGAAAAACTAGGAATGAAAGGAGACCCACCCCAAATCAACCTCACAAATATTTACACAATAGATTGGGTAATTTTAGTATCCTCTCATTTGATAGATCCAAAAAAGCTTCAACCTAAACTTGAATCCAAAATTTGAATGCTTACTCCCCATTGAACCCTATGCATGAGGAGGAAGCAATTAAATTTATAATCCTTCACTTGGAAAGAGTTGCACACAAGTGTTGATGTCATGAGCTAGTCACTCAACGACATAGACTTATCATCACCTACAAGGATTTTTTGTAAGAGGCTAATCAATAGATTAAGAGGCAAGACCCAAAGGAACACTTTCAATAGTTGGCACAACTGTGGTAGCATGGCTTATTGGATTTATGCATTAATTTATAGATGGTAAGCATGATGGTATGTATTGTGTCAAAGGTAGCATTCTTCATGGAGGGATTGAGATAGCTCCTTAGGGGCCTTGTTAAGGTCCTCAACCCAAATTCATTGTGGGAAACTGTCAAAGGGGCCTTAACATTAGAAACATTTAATTGCCTTATATATCCCCTTTCTCTAAATTGTTAGCATTGGAGACCACTATACCTATTAGATCCTTCCAAAAGTTTAGCAGTAGAGGTGTGAGTATAAGAGCACCATATTAGTAAAAAAGAATCCATACAAACCTTTTTTGCATGGATTATTGGTTGCACTCTTTCAACCTTTAGGGGGCTAAGAGATAGGACACCTTTAGGAATCGACAACCAGGTGACATGACCTACAACGAGATGTGGAGGAATCGGTTATGTTTTAGTTGTAATGAGCCTTGGGACCCAAGACATAGGTGCTTAGGAAAGGGGAAAATACATATGATTAAGGTGTGCTTTGATGAAGAGGGAAAGCATGAGTCGTGCATGTAGGCACAAAGTGTGGAACCTCTAAGGTATTACTAGTAGATCTTCCATCTCTAGAGAGAATCAATTGACATTTTAGATCACCCAATTTTGTCTTTCTTGAGGGAAAGAAAATTCGAGGGAGGGTTTGTAATGTTCTCCTTTTTGACATCCAAAGTGCAATGGTCCACTTCTCTAATCTACAAATTATCAAGTGATCAAATTATCAACATAGGAGTAGTAGATAGTTAGAATTGTAGTTACTATTAGTATAAAAAATTGATTAACTAAGTAAGGCAATTGCCTAGACCTCACACCTAGCAATTATTAGTTTAGTTCATTTTAAGTTTGTCAATTTAGTTTTGAGTTTATAGTTAATTTTTCCATTGATTTAGTGATGGGTTTGTAAATTGTATTGCCTATGATTGAGTATATAATCTATTGAGTATTCTTGAGTTTTATCACTATAGATGCACACCAATTAGATAAGTGAGTTGATTTTTATTGGTTGAAGTTATTGCTTTATAAATCATTTTTTGATATAGAAAGAGATTGAATTTAATGATAATACAATTATATGAGAATGACTAATCTAGAAGATAATTAAAAACATGGTGATTATAAAGATGAGGATGCTCAATCTATTTAACAAAAAAAAAAGAATATGAGTGGGATATCATCTTTAGGTTATGTCCTAGACAAATTATGGCAGTAACTAAAATAGATATGTTGGGAAGGAGAGATCTTGATAGACAAGTGCCATGGAATTATAACAAATATCATGGAGAACAAGACAACTAGAGGTAAAGCTTATGAACACAACTAAAGTAATACATTATGCATAGTAGATGATACATTAAATATGATATGAAAACTTAGATGTTAAAAAAATGAATGCTCAATATAATCATAACATAGTATCAAGGTGCCTTTCTAAAGGGTTTGGGACCCTTGTTTCTCGCTTACCTTAATCAAAAACATAGTATCAAGGTCAAAATGTTTTGTCATTGTGTATGATAATAAAAAATAGAACATGAGTGGGATATCACCTTTAGGTTATTTCCTTAATTATGGTAGTAAAAAAAATAGATATGTTGGGAAGAAGAGATCTTGATAGACGGGTGTCATGGAATAACAAATATCATGGAGAACAAGACAACTAGAGGTAAAGCTTATGAACACAACAAAAGTAATACATTATGCATAGTAGATGATACATCAAATATGTTCTATGGAATCTTAGATGTTAAAAAAATGAATGCTCAATATAATCATCATAGTATCAAGGTGCCTTTGTAAAGGGTTTGGGACCCTTGTTTCCCGCTTACCTTAATAAAAAGCATAGTATCAAGGTCAAAATGTTTTGTCATTGTGTATGATAATCCAAGGAACAATAGGAACAAGAAACTCATATCTAATTGGTAGCATTCATTATACTATGCCATTACCTACACCCACTTCAATTGCAACATCAAATATTAGTGTGTCAACAAGCAATACTTTGAATCCTTGTCCCAAATTTTGTTGAATTAAACAAAACAAAAGTCTCAAATTTTCAACAAGAGACTTCACATATAAAATACATATTGATTGATAAAATGGGCTTCATTAGATAAATTTTACCATAAAACACAAGCTTGTGGCTTTGTCAAACATTTCTTGAAAAATGCAAACATGAATTTTGGAGATAGATCAATCATTTTGGTAAGAGATTTGGAGTGTCGCCTATTGCAAATAAACTATCATACAATAGTAACAAATGTGCAAAGCTATTATGAAAAGAATTAAAAACAATTGTTACTTTAGCTAAAGTATATATACAAAGAATAAGAAAGAACCAACAAATGTTTTGTCTTGATGCACTTTCGACAATTGATAATTAGAAGTTATTAATGAGAATAATTAATGTTGCATCAAATCCAACCATCAAAGAAGAATTTGACAACAGTATTCATCCATTCACAATATATTTGTATTTCCATAACCATAAGAAAAAGAAATTGGGCTCATTCAAAATATATATTGTGTGGCAATGCAACCGAAACAAGGAACACCAATCTATCAAGAGGTCAAAACAATAAAATTAATGTATAATTATTAATTGGAAAGGATACAAGGGTGATATTAACCTCCAATCAATGGATAGAAGCAAGACTTGCAATTGGAGCCCTCAAATATATTTGATGTATAATATACAAACCCAAGAGTGAACCAATGACATAGGTTACGTTGAAGTTTGACAATTACTCCAAAATGTCAATTGAAGATATATCTTCACATATAATTTTAAATACACTAATAGAAAGGAGATGTAGACCCATCACTCTTACAATTGACTCGGGCATTAACAATATACATACCACATGACTTGACTCTCTTTGAAGCAACAATTAAGAGAGGTGCAAGGTGTGGGGGAAAGAAAGGTTTACATTTATAATTATCTTTTATATAAAATTAGAAAGACTTAGAAATTTGCCACCATTTTCATGACTGCTATAAAAGAAGAAAAGGAAAATTAATTTTTCAAACAACATGCTAACCAAAAAAAAAAAAATCAACTTTGGAACTGCAATATATATTATGCTTGAGTGTGAAAAGTTTTGTTTTCAAGAGACATTTGCATAATTTAACTAGAATTTCAATTTAGATGCAAAATTGATATTTTACATACATCACTTACAGTTAACATAATGCCTTAAAGCCCACCACTCCTGGAATGCCTGCCACTGCTAGTTCACTCGCCACTCTTAGAATGCTTGCTGCTCTTGGAACGAACTTAATTGTAGGTGGAGGATCACGTGCCCTAACGAAGGAGAAATTTTCGCCTCTCCAAACAACGATGCCGCTCACTGTAATGTGTGTGCCACGTTCTGAGTTGGTTGTTTCTTCTGACATGAACCCGTTTGTTCCTAGCGAATATGGTGTTGCTCATGCCTTCTCTCCTAGACCTAAAGCGGGGAAAACTCATGCGACTCTTGCTCAGATTTCTAGTGCTCCGCGCCATTTGTCTAGCCATGCTCGTCCCTCCATGCGGGGTAAACCCCAACCTAGTCCCTATTCTCTGTCCTCCCCTACTGTCATTTGTGGACAAGGGGTAGTGTATAATGAATAACATTTTAAACATCAAGCCCTCATCTACAGGTTCAATCATTTTTGGCCCTCCCTTTCGGAATTGAATAAATGGACTCTGAATTCATGGAGACCTCTTACGGACGATAGGATTGAACTTTATAATCATGGTAAACTACCTTCAACCCCTTAATTGAATCCTTAAGTATAATGTCTATTTGGGTTGAACTATCCAATCTCCCTTTTCAATTTTAGAAAAAATCTATTTTTGAATCTATTGGTAATGCTCTTGGTCATTTTTTATAGGAAGATGCTTCATCAACAAACTTCGATCATACTACGTTTGCTCATATTCTTGTGCATATTGACACCTCCAAGGATCTGCCCTGGGATATTGGCTTGCTTGTTGGGTTAGGAAGAGACCTGGGGTTGTATAGGTTTCCTTCCTAACTGCTTGTGTTAACAACTCCGCTACAAAAATGTTAAAAAGGGTTTCAGGTCCTTCGAGAACCTAAGTGTTGTTAGGAGGTTGCTTGACTGCAATTTTCCGGTTGTCTAACTTTTCGTAGATGATATTTATTGTAAAGGGTTTTGGAAACATAGATGCCTTACAAAAAATAACACTTACAAGACACCTACAATATATGTGACAATTCCAAAATAAACTGATAATATATTTGAAATATCTAATAGTATTTTTTTAGTGTCTAACTAAAGCCAGTACCTTTTGAGGTAAATCAGACTCCTATGTCTAACATAAAATCTGATCCTATTGTTATTATTGAAGACCATAGTTAGAATTTTTTTTTAATCGTCGTCAATAACATGAGATAGTCAATATATATGACAGGGATTATTTTTTATTAAGCATTTGTTTTTGTCAAAGGTTGATTGCAGTCCATAATCAAGAATCTATGATTCTTGAATGGTACTGGTGGTGTTAAGTTTACCACTTACAATATGCTTTTTAACAAATATCAGCTTTACCATAGTTACCAGTATCAAAAGATCGGATTAACAACCAACTTGGCTGAACACTCCATTACAAATCGAAAACACTACGAGATGCCAATTTGCATTCCTATCAGAGAGTAATTGCAGCACTACATATGATATTTTTTTGGTCTGTCAAGGATGAAGTAACAACTAAGTTGGCCTAACACGTCATTCTGATTCAACCGACAGAGACAACATCTACAACCTTCAAATATAATATTTGCGGCCCTAGATTTGAAATCAGTTTGGTTTTCTCACGGGTGAAGTAACAACCAACTCAGCTAAACTACTCGCTGGAGGGGAGATAATTTTTTTCTGATAAACAAGTTGAGCTTCCAACCATTGTCAAAGTTGGCCATTGTAGCCTTTCATGGATTCAATATATGGTAAAACCATTTTAAGTTTTTAGAATTTGACAAGCCTGCATTGTATGGTATACTTTCTGACTTAATTAGCCTGTAAGAGCAAAAGTTAGTTTCATTCGCAAGTGAACGGGCCCATATAGTATTAAACATCCATCAGCATAATTAGCGAATACAAGTGTCACGCCACATCTTATTTCAATTAAGTTTGAAACCTGGGTTTTCTCCCCGCAACACGCTAATCCCCTGTACTCACCCCAGCCCAACAAACCCAATTAGCCCATAGGAACAATACTTAGCTAGTTCTTAGAGTGTTAAATGTCCGCCGACTTAATTAGGTTCCTCCAGAATAATTAGTTAGTACTAGTGTCATGCTAAATTTTATTTCACTTCTGTTTTTGTGGTTAAGAGTTTGAACCTGAGTCTTCTACCTGCAACGATCCATCTCCTTCACACAGCCCCAGGGCCCAACAGACCCAATTTTACTTAATTGTTTACTCTAGAAGTGGCAGAAACTAACCTGGAGCATTACAAAAAAATTGGGTAATCCACACATCCACAGCAAATGGAAGCTCAATTTTATTGGTCGTACAAATGTGACAAACGGTCAAAAGGCATTTGGGCACAACAAATATAGAAAATCATTGAATAGAAGTGCCTCCAGTCAATCTCAAAGATGAGGCAAGATGATTAAACAATAAGACAATTTTGCAATTGTGCACTGAAACCCCACACATCACAACATAAATCAGAACAGAACACCAAAATTTAATACAGGCACAGTATGCCATGAAACAAGAGGCCTTCAATTTAAGGTATGATTTGATTTTACACAAACCTCCAGTCAGTCTCAAAAGATGAGGCAAGGTGATTAAACAATAAGACAATTTTGCAATTTCGCACTGAAACCCCACACATCACAATAAAAATCAGAAAACAAAACAAAATTTGATAGAGGCACAGTATGCCATGAAACAAGACGCCTTCAATTTAAGGTATGATTTGGTTTTACACAACCATGAAATATGTTCTCTCTAAGGTTATGATTTCAGTCTAGGGTTTCTGGCCAAATCCATGACAAACTTACTCTATTTTAATGACTGAAAAACATATTATTTTGATCACAAGAAACATGAACAATGTTAATTGGCTATCTGCATAATTGCTCAATTACCATCAATGCATAAAGAACAGAATGGCAATCAAAAGAATAAAATAAGAAAGCAACACAGTTACCTTAAAACATCTATCTATAATCAAGCAATTTATTACAGTTACCAAGACTGGCAACTCTTGGAATAACATTTATTATGGTCGACTACATATGTATAAGAGTTTCCACAACAAAACAATTTCCTTCAATCCCTTTTTTCCTTGCCCAGGGCAATTCAATCACACCATTTTGCTTTGGAAGAGCATTATTCTATCTTTTTGTTCTTTTCTCGAGTGCAATTCAAGCACACCTAATTACTTTCAAATTATTCAATCTGCTATTGGTCTTCACAAGCGCCATTTAAGAACACACCTAATGACTCAGAACATCATTCGTTCCCTTTCGTTGTTTTCAAGTGCTATCTCAGCACATACCTAATTATTTAAAGAACATCATTCAATCCCTTTTTGCCTCGAACAAAAAATTACACAGACCTAATTGCTATTCAAGTAACATCGATCAATTCGTTTCACCTTCTCAAACAAAAATTAAACCATATTTGCTTTCAAAGATCATACAAAATCCCTCTTTGCCATCTTGGACACAATTTAAGCACAACCCTATTAGCTTTCAAAGAACATCATCCAATCCCTTTTCATCTTCTCAAACAATTTTAGCACAGATCTAATTGATTTCAAAGTACATCATTCAATCCCCTTTCATCTTCTGATACACAATTTAAGCACAGACTTAATAGTCTTAAGTGCAGAAAGACTGTTGTGAATAAATATACAAAACACAAGCCCAAAGCCACATTATATTGAAAATTTACCAGTTACATTGTGAATAAATATGCAAAACCCGAGCCAAAAGACATTATATTATAAATTTACCAGTTAGTCAAGCCAACAAGAGAGTGCTGATACCTGCCAAAGGGCCAAAAACAATGGACTCCAAATCAAAATAGCAGGGGATTAAAATGAATAAAACACTTCTGGCATGCTGAACTGCTGTCCCACAATAAGCATGTTTTAATTTAATGGTGCCAAATAAATAATAAGAATAAGGCACAAATGCAGCTTGTTAGAATCCCCTTCCTACCAAGCTCAATAGCATAGCAGGGACTACAATAAAAAGATGCCCACAATCACTATACTTTTACGATACTAGAAGTACTAAGCAAGACTTTACAGAGAAATTCAATTGTCAGACAAGCGACAATGATAAATCTGAAATTATTTCATTTCATGTTACTGCCCATCTCCCTCCTCACGCTTTGAAGGGGCTTCCTTGATTTCATCTCCTGTATCCTCCTGAGAGCAAGAGAACAGGCATAAACATTCAATTCTTCAAAAAAAGTGAAAAACTAAATTACATTTATCTTTAGAAAACTTGTGTCAGTTCTCAAACTCAACACCTACATTGCCAGAATGAATAAATTCACACAACCTAGGACTCATTCCTCAATGTCTCTTATTTCATTTTCAACTTAGAAAGAGATACCAACATTCATGTCTCTTGTCAATAAGGTAGATAAACACAACCTACCACTGTCATTCCTACTATGTTTCCTATTCCACCTGAAAAATCAGGAAAAAATACTAACATTCATGTCTGATGTCCATAAGGTCAAATTGTCTCGAAGGAGTTGCATGATAAGTGTGCTATCTTTGTAAGATTCTTCACCCAATGTATCCAACTCTGCAATTGCTTCATCAAAGGCCTGCAAACAATGATAGATACAATATGTTAACAAAAAGGTTAATTAAATCAACAGGCATCGGCAGGACTGCTATTTGAATCATCTTTGCAAACCAGCTTATTGAAACCATAGACACAGTCTACAAGTCTTTGGTAAAGACCAAACAAGTTGGAGTCAGAAATCTGACAGGATTTTGACCTAGCCTTATAAATAAGTCACGTGAAAAATCTTACTGTATTAAAATTCATGAAATCTAAAAACCTGAGTATCTTTATGTATTTCTTATAGCCCAAGTTCTGTGGTGATAAGGCTTTTATGAAGTCCAAGTTTTACTCCTTAACTAAATTTTGACCCAACTCTAGCCTGCAAACCCAAGTTTTGTGGGGATTAGGCTTTACCAAGCCTAAGTTTCACCAAGTTTTTATCCTTGACCAGAATTTGATCCAAATCTAGTTTGCAAACCCAAGCCTTGTGACTGTGACTGAAACCACTAGACATAAAGAGGAAAAACAAAGCATAAGCATGAATATAACGCCCAAAAAGCTATTAAGACATTTCATTGCATGGTCTTATATATTCCATTACCTTCATTTAAAGTTATATACCACTAACTGGAATTCACATAAAACTATAAGCAAGTGCTAGCAGTTCTTATATTTATATCATGTATTACAACATAAGTGCATTGTTTTACATGCTTCATTGCATGTCTGTAACTAAACCTAATAGGATTTGAATTCAATTCACCTCAATCTTTCTGGCTGGGGAAATACCTATAGTTAACCATAGCTGCGAGATCCGCCTAGATATCAAAAAGAGTTAGTAGTTGAAAATAACTGTACTATAGAAAAAAGGATGTCCCTTCTGCCAAGGGATGGTGAAGTAAATTTTACCAATACAAAAAATAATGGATAAAATCACTCAATGTATGAGTTCTCATAAAATCATCTTTTAGGTAAGAGTCTTCATTGCCTAGTAGAACACCCTTTAAAATGACCCCATAACCTTTTATGCCATGCCTGATGATTTAAAATGACACCATAAACATTTATAATGTACTTGAAAAGTTGGACCGGGATTGTATGACCCTTCAAAAAGGAACCAAGATTTAGAACCATCAATCAATGACATTGTCTAGAATAGACTCAAGGGGTGATGGGGTGTTGTGAAAAAGACAAGGATGAATCCCAATAATATTGAGAAAAGAAAAAAGTAAGTGAATTAAGAGTCATAAATACTAGTCTTCAAAACTTGTAAATATTATGAGGAAAGACTAGGAAAAAGCTAAGGTGGGGAACAAATCAAACTTGAAAATAACAAAGGTTTACATTTTAGAATTCAGATAAGCTTGTTAATTTGAAGAATTAAAGAAACCTTTCTGTTCAAATCTAGACCTAAGTTTGATTTTGCAACTTCGGTTAAGAGGATTAGTACCATTAAGCTAAACGATTAACAAAATGATGACTAACAATGAGTGGACTGACGTCTAGAGATTATTTTAGTTTAAAAAATGTTCTTCAAAGAGATAATAGTCAATTTGTCCTAGTAAATCTCATGCTCATTTTCAACAAGCCATTCCTTGGACCTTCATGCAAAAGATGGCTTGGAGTCTCTTTCCAAATTCTCTCCCAACTTAAGTTACGCTGAGTGTGAATGCTGAAGCAGGTAAGGGTACAGCAGAAGTATCCAGCAAAAATTTTGCAATAAAAAAAAATATGTTCTCAACTATGAAGCTAGGTTTTGCTGCCTATGGTCCCATACCCGGTCCAGGTCCAAAGCAGGTCCTGATCCCAAGCCAGTTCACAGAGAGGGTCCATAGCTTGGAGCACACAGCCCAGGTTTAAAAAATAATAATAATAAAAGAAATACGAAAAAAGAAGACTATAATAATTTTTCCCAGCCCCAAAAGCAACTACACTAACAACACTAATCAGGGCTATTTTCATATTTATTATTTTATACATTTTTAGTAAAGCTGGCTTTAAAAAACTGGGGAGCCACCAAACTGAATCCAGATAAAAATAATGAACTTTCTTACCAAACCCAAGTTTTCAAAAAAGTGGTTGGTGAAACAGCATATACAAACTAGTAATTAGGTTTTCAAAAGTGTTTAAAAGATACAACAATCTATTTGGAAAATCAAATGCAACTTTGAAAACCATAATTGGTAAGGTGTAGATGCAGATGTGGTTTCTTATCGCATAGCTTTCAAGGCAAAGATGATATTGTGGTGTGTCCTTTAGTAGTAAACCAAAATGGATAAAATTTATAATTAGCATGATTATTATTATTAACATATTTAAGAATAATTATTATTAACACCTCAATATAGCCAAATCCTTGTATGAAGGATACCTTGGGCGCCAACACACTTGTACACTTCAGCATGTCACAAAGTCTTTGCTCTCCCTAACTGATTAAAAGTTTCACACTAAATATCTCTTAAGCATCAACAATTAAGAACAATCTTCTCCTGAAGCTAGAATTCCATAAATGTTTTGAATGATAAGTTTTCATATGTGAGACTTCAGCAAGATAAATTAGGTCCAGTCCAAGAGATTGTTGTCTAGCAATAATTAGTGGTGATGACCTGGCCCAAATCCCCCTCATCACAGTAAGGCCACCGATAACCTTGCCCCAGATTTCAGTTATTAAATTAAACCATCTAATTTCCAATTTATTTGCCTTCAGTCAAATTAATTTTTGTCTTTAATGAGCAGTAAATCTCTCCAGAAATAGTGCGTTTCTAGCAAGGAACACCGTATTTTCAAAACAGCATCACATAGCAAAACTGACAAAAAGAAATACCTGCTTGGCAAGAGCACATGCTCGATCAGGTGAATTCAGAATTTCGTAGTAGAATACAGAAAAATTGAGAGCTAACCCAAGCCTGATAGGATGGGTTGAAGCCAATTCTGCCATTGCAATATCCTGCACAATGAAACAAAAATTAGGATATGCAAATTTTTATTAGGCTATCATTATTAACAAAACAGACGTATTCCTGAAATTTATATTAGTAATGTAGTCCTCTAGAGTCTAGACACCTTAAAACATTAAACATGGCAAAAAGTTCATTACTTGAGCCGACTTGTAGGCAAGCAATGTGCTTTCTGCGGCCTCCTTCCTGTCAGCACCCGTCTTGAACTCTGCCAGATAGCGGTGATAATCTCCCTTCATCTTAAGATAAAACACCTTTGACTCCCCTGTGGTAGATGAGGGCACCAGATGCGAATCAAGGAGACGAAGAATGCCGTCACATATATTACTGAGCTCAGACTCGACCTTTGCCCTGTAGTCTCTGATCATTGTCACATGCTCATCATTACCACGGCTTTCTTCCTTCTGTTCGATTGAAGAAATTATTCTCCAGGAAGCCCTCCGAGCTCCAATCACGTTCTTGTATGCCACTGATAACAAATTCCGCTCCTCCACGCTCAGCTCCTCAACGTCCACAGTCTTCGCCACCTTCTCCATGAACTCCACCATTTCCTCATAACGCTCCGCCTGCTCTGCTAATTTCGCCATGTACACATTTTCTTCGCGCGATGACTCTACGGGAGGCATTTCCGTGCACCTCTATTACAACAACACCAAACACAATGTATCCTGCTCACAAAACAAAGAAAACCTCAAATTTACATACCAATCTAAGCATCCAATTTTCATAACTCTGCCAGTTAAAGCAAGAGAAACCCTATCAAAATGATGTAAAGCTAATGAAAGGGGAAAAGGGGGAATTTTCTAGGGAATACGGTATTCAGCCGTGCATTGAAGGTAAATATTGACATAATGATAAAAATCCCACAGAATCTATGTAATGGTAAACATTATAATAAAGCAGAGAAATCTGGATTTTTCAAACAAGGAATGGAATATAACTGACTGCATCTTAAACACAAAAACAATCTAAGCTTCCGACAATAGTAAAGGGAAATCCAAATATCCAGGGGGTCAACATAAGCAATATCAGAATGTGTGACAATTGGCATTATAAACGGTTTTTCTGTGCATAGCATTTAAGGATGTATTTAAAAAACTCTAAAGCTAAGCGTTATAATAACAAAGACAAAGATTTGATTTGTTCGAAAAAAAAACTGAAAGAGTTATCACAGGTGAACAGATTCCAACTAAATAGCGAAGGAAAATCTGGCACAAATTGCAGCCTCGCTACATTATTTCGACCTACGCAATAATCAGAACAACATAAGATAAAAGATTCATAGTATATTTATGAAAACGACTAAGGTCAAAAAATCAGGCCACGGCAGATCCTAACAGTGGACATTGAAGACTGCTGGACGATAAAAATATAATATTTTTGCACAAATAGCGGAAATAAAAAACTAGGGCAAAATAAAAGCATCAAGAAAACCCTACTGTAAAAGATTTAACAGACAAGATGCAAACTGAAAAGAGATTTAAAATGCTCACCTTTCAATGAGGAGACCTGCTTTGCCCTCGAAACGAATCAACTAGAAGAACAAATCCAAAGCGATATTTAAAATTTAAGATATCTGCAAAGCATAAAGAAAGTTCTGAAAATATACTGGCAAATGAAGGGGTTCCGCCGTCTTTACCGCCAAGTGAAAATGGCAGCTGGCATTTAACGCCGGGTTAAATTTTGAAGCTATGTAGGCCTAAAGTTTCTATTTTTCCGTGCCGGGACCACCTACTCAACGCGTTTAAGGACTGCCCCACACGTGTTCAGCTTCTGAGGGCCCACCTGGAAGTATGTGTAATTAATGTGGTCTGTACTGTAGGAAAACATTTGAAAACAAGAAGGCGCCAGCCAATCCAACATGTTTGTGGAGTTTCGTGTACAAAGCAATGTTGTTTCTATCTTTGGCTTCTTAGACAGTTTGGGTATGTGGACTCCATTAAAGTATGCATTCAATTTAGTTGTGGGAGCCACTAGGTAAATACATAGGAATCCCAATCTGTTCGATAAGGTTTATGTATGCCACAGGATTTAATAGGATTATGGTATTTAAAGGTGTAATAAAGCAACAAAGGAATTGAATCTGCATTATCATAATAGCTAGGCCATCTATATGTCTATGAATGTCGTTTTTTTTTTTTTTAATTGTCATTAATTTGGTTTATCGAGGAGTTGACTTACAAGAAAATGTTTACCTATCAATTCAACAAGCCTCCAATAGTCTCTGTAGACACCACTTGACAAGTTTAGGTGTTTCAAAGGCAAAAGTGAATAGATTCTCAAGCACATTTTATCGGATCGTTGTTGCACCTCCCAAATCAATTGCATGCATTAGATATTTTTGCATCAATTAGGATCAATCATACAAGGTGCAACATGAATTTGTAGGGTCTTGTGTGTTAATCTATACTTCGTGACATTCATTCAACCAAGATGACTAGTTTGTTGGCAATGGCAAATCATTCCAAAATAACATCATCATCAATCTCAGAGCTAAGTATACCTATTTAATTATCACATTTATTTTAGTTTTAAGTATATTACTCTCTTATAAAAGTTAATTATTTTCTAATTGATTGTATAAATATTTAATTAGTTTAAATATGTTATAAAGGTGATGTTTTCCCCTTATACAAGAGTATAGTTACAACTATCCAAACATATCACACATCACCCACCACACTACATCCTTTTCTTAATGAGCAATGAGATAGGAAACACCTCTTTTGTGTTGGTGTTAGATTAAGTCATTCTTTTGGGTTTTTAAAAGATGCTTGAAACACCTCCTTAATTGGGTGTAAGCATAAAGTTGTTTTTTTCAAGATAGGAAACACCTTATTAATATTGAGAGTTGAAGTCAATTTTCTTTGGCTTGGTGTGAAGGATTAAGGAGTATATATTCTAATAGTAATAAGGATTGATTTTTAGTGGGTTTAGTAGAACAAAACAATTTTTAACCTTTAACCTTGCAACTTGAACTCTAAGGTTCCTCTTGTTAGAATTAATCTTTCCTTCATCGTTAAAGTCCTAGTTATTCAGTTTTAGAGCCATTTGATAGAGTCTCAATCTTTTTTGTCCCTTTATGTGTGGAATTTTCCTACATTGAAATAGTTTTGTCTTTAATGGGGTGGCTAGGATTATTATTTTGTATTTATTAATTTAGATTATCTCACCCCTCATTTGTCTTTTAGCAAAATATTCCTCAAAGTGTAACTCCTTTCTTAGGTGTCCAACCATGTTTATTGTATGAAATATTGAAGTGAAACTCCTTTCTTAAGTGTCACTGTATTCCTTGCAAAGAATATTAGTGTACCTTATTTTTCCTCCCTCGCATGTGGGTACACACCTCTTGTCACGAGGAATAGGACACATATGCACACACTAATGCAAGGTGGTAATTATGAAAGTATATTCAAGTCTAACTCATTTCTTAAGTGTCACTATACTCCTTGCAAAGAATACCAATGTACCTTTTTTTCTTCTCACGCATGTGAGTACACACCTCTTGTTAGGAGGAATATGACATATATGCACACACTAATGCAAGGTGACAATTATGGAAATTTGATGTTATATTCATAAATTTTCTTTCACCTCTAAAAAATAAAGGTTCTTCAACTCTTTTTCTTTGCAGTGGTTCTTAGTTATCTTGCTATATTAAAACTCTCATGTTTTTCATGTTGTAGAGAGATTGTAAATAATAAAATACCAAGGTGTCATCTTCACTAACGCACATGAGGTTTTCTTTCATCAAATGATTTTGCCACTTCAAAAATCATTTGATGTGGTATGATTTTCTTTCAATTTTTTCATTTATTTTATGTTTCTTATGATTCACTTTAGTAGTCAAGATCTTGATATAATATTTTTTTCATACTATGAAATCTATGCTACAAATCATGGATCTAAGTGTGTGAATGGGTATGATCAATTTTTTTGGTGGTTTTTATGTAGCTCATTAATGAAGATTTTATTTTACGCCATCATTTTTTATGCATCTCAATGTTATATATTTTCATTATCCCTTCACAATCTTTGTTATCAAAGTCATCCTTAAATTTTAACTTGTTCATCTTTCACTAAATTTTGTGTATCTTTTTCATCTAATAACATATCTAGTTCAATTTTTGTTGGAAAGATAAAAACTAGATCTACAATTTTTAGATGTTGACATCTTTAAATTATTCGACTTGAAATATATCAAAATATATTATCAATATTTAATTTTTAATCTATTTTTGTTGTTAAAATATTTAGTAAATTTCCAATGTTCTTATTTTTGAAATCTAAGTTTCTCAACCCAATATGTATCCCCCTATTTGAGCTACAAAAACTAAGTTAAAACAACAAACAAACCCAAAATCTCAAATAATGGATCACAGTCAAATAGAACAACAATGGAAAGCAAAACACAAATAAACTGTAAAATAGAAACTAAACCCCAAGATCAAAATTCTATTGTGATGGTGTGGATGTGCTTTGTAATGTTAAAATGTGGGTGCTCAATTGACATCATGTATCTACAAATAGGTCAATCGTTTATATGGAAATGAAGAATGAAGGGATTGATTTTTAGGATTTTGGGTGAGAACATGAATAGTGGAGATTCAATAACAATAGATGATTGAGATTGAATGAGAGGAGTGGGGAATCCTCACTAAAGGAAGTTACTAATGTGTGAGGATAATTATCTTTATTTTTTATTTATTTTGGATAAATAGGTGTGCATGGGATAAAAATGGACGAATAATGGAGGGGGTTATAATTTAGATATTTGGTTTTTATTATTTATTAAAAAAAGGATAATGGATAATTATTATTATTCAAAAATAGATAAATGGATATTTTATGGATTTTTAATTATTTACTTTAAAAATGATTGGGAATAAGATTATTTAATTTATTAAGGATGAAAATGAAAGGGGGGTTAGAAAGGGGACTTGGAAATAGAAATGGGTTATGAATAGGATGTGGCGTGATATTAAAATATAATGTTAGGTGGTGTTGGTGGATGGTAAAAACATTATTTTTTTCCGCTCTTCAAAATGACAATGTAAAATAATGGCATTTCAAAGAAAGTAGGTGTAGAGGAGGGGGACCGACTGCTCAGGGACTCTAGGTCATGGGAGAGTCTAGAACAACAAGTTGCCCTAATCTACCTCAAGCTAGATGAATGGGTTGGAAAGGTTTAATGTTTCAAGGGTTGAAAAGGAAGGACAACTGGTATGTCACTTTCCTTCTGCTAACCCAAATGTTTCAAGGGATCGAGAGAGCTAGTTTTCTAGGTTCGAATTGTGGCTCAGACAACTTACTGCTAGAGGACTACAGCATGGGACACGAACTCTTACGTGACGCGTTGGGATCTCAAGGATGTGATGGTGTCTGTACGGATAGAAAGTGTAAGGTACAATACAAAACATTAGAGAACCCACTAACCACTTGATTAATAGAGTTTTACGCTACAACAGAGATAGAAAATATAGAATAATAGAAATAACAAGAAAAACAATTTAACAATACTAAGCTAGAATTTGACAAGAGAAAGGTGGTAGAAATGAACCTTCAAATTCGTGAGTTGAAGCCTTCAAGATCTTCACTTGACGAATAACCTGAACACACAAGAATGAGAAAATGTTGAGGTTGTGTTTAGAAAAATCTCTCAGTCAATCCCCCACTTTGGTGTTTCCACCTCCACGAACAACCAGATAGCAATAATTGTAGAAAGATGATAAAGAAGCTTATAGAAATGGAAATACCAAGCAATACTCAAACAAATATGCTACTACATGAGTAGATGATGCAAAAGTAAATGGTAGTGAATGGATGTCACCTTCCCAACTAGATGCTCTCAAGGCACATAGAGGAAGATGTGAGCTTGCAAGCTCTCCAAAGCCAACGTTTCCAAAACAACAAAGAAGAGGAGCTAACGAAACAACAACTTGCAGCTTCAATGGAATGATGGTACAACTTGAAAGTGTGGGAGTTGATAAAGTTGAGAAGCCCAAGTGTGTAGAGGATTGAAGAAGCTAGATAGAATGAAGAATAAGGTAATTTGAAGGGAAGACTGAGGTAAAAACCCATTTGAAGTTGGTCCAAAGAGCAACAAATGTTACACTTCACGTCCAATGGAGGAGTGTAATGCCTCTGCAAATTCCAAAGGTAGGAATCATATCAGGACAAAAGCACGTCACGCAGAAATTCACACATCGTGCTAGCGTCCCCAATAGAAATTCCCCCACTGACACACAAATGAGCTACCAAGTGGATGGAAAATAAAAGTGGATGTGTAAAATACATCATCAGGATCATGTTTTCTAAGGTAAGGGGTGCGTAAACGGGGAATTTGTAAGGGGTGTAAATTCACACCATTACATTTTTCCCCCACTTTAGTGAGCATAAGTGTCAGTGAATGCACGGTAAAGTAGAGTGAAATAAGTTGAAAAACGTATACTTGAACCATCGAGGAAGTAGACCACAATCTAGTGAACCCAGGCACGAGAGAGAGAGAGAGAGAGTTAGCTCCACAGGTACTTGGTCCTATAGAGATTTGAACAAAAGCATCGTAGGTGCTTGGTCCTATGGAAGGTGAACAAAAGACTCTATAGGTGCTCGGTCCTACAGAATTGGCTCCACGGGTGCTTAGTCACACAGAGGATGAACAAAGGGTTCTACAGGTGCTCAGTCTTGTAGAATGAAAACACTTCACAAGTGCTCAATCCTGCAAAGGAGGCACCATAGGTGGTTGATCCTATAAGGCAACATGTTAATCCGTAGACAAAACATGTTTAGGCAACCAAAATTCATGCAGACAGACAGTCATATTATAAAACAAGCAATTGAAGGAGAAGTTTTCCAAGGAGTCTTTCGAGAACCCTTTAAAGGAAAAGGGGTCTCCTCAAGGGATGGTCTGTTTGAAAGCAATGAATTTTTTGCAAATGATCTTGTCATCAAGGAATCCAAAAAAAAAGAAGAATGTTCTCCTCAAAGGCGAAATTAATTCTTTTTGTTACGAATTTTATTTCAAAAGAAAATATTGCTAAGGGGATCCTTAGTGAAGGAGGCAATTTTTGAAAAAAGTAAATATTTTCAACAAGGGATTCATTGGCCACCAAATACACTTTATTGAAAATCAAAGAAGTAGGATCCCCCCTTAGGATGGTGCGTGTGAATCAAAGGAGCACATGGCATTCTAAGGGAAGGAAGAACATGTAGAGATGTCGCAACCTCGATACATGACAAGATGTAGATGTGGAAATGTTGTCACACACGCGAGGGTCAACACATAGGCACCGCAACATCAAGAAGCAAGCAAAGAAGAGAGAAAGATAAAAAATAAAGATAAGCAAAATATGAAGAGATCAAGAGATAGGGGGTCTAATAATTCAGGGTTAGAACTGCTCATAGATATAGATAGATAGATATAATACACTATACATATGAATTTTCATCAATCCCCAAATGTATCAGAATGTGAAGAAGAGCATATGAAGACAAAATAAAAATAAAAAATTGGGTCAACATGGAAGTGGGGCCTAAATGCCCCAACACTTCACATCATCCCTAATTGTCAAAAATCAAGATACAACAAATAGAGGAAGTTTATGACACAATTTCACTCCTATATCCAAGCACCTATGACGGTGATAAGGTTCCTCCAAGAACACATAAAAACAAGCATGGGAGAAACAAAACACACAAAAAAATCTAATCTACAAATAAAAAAGAGGTGCTCTCCTTGTCCTCATCAACCATGAGGTCATCGGTCTCCCAATCTAGATCATTATAAGGGGAGCGTGGATGAACTTGCAAGGGCAGGATAGCAAGGGGAGCACCCTTTGACTCTCCTATGACAAGAGCTAAGGAAGAAGGCCCCTCAAGGTCTTCTTCACTTAACTCTTGTGAGGTAAATGTCATTGATCTTACAAAGATTGCCGACAAAGTTAGGACATCATCAATTGAGTTAAACATAAACTTGATAGGAGTTCCATGTGTTAACTAAGTGGGAGATGAAGGAGGCGCCCGAGATCTACCATCAACCTTGTCAAGAGAGACGGTGACAAACTTGGGAGACGTGGGGGTCGCCTCCATCACAAGGATGGCGCAATCCAAAGTGGAACCCTCTCCCGAAGAAGGCAACCCCTTCTTCCAACCTCCATTAGAAGCAAGGTCATCCTCCAAATTACGCTTCATTAGAGGATGTAGAATCCCCATAGAGGATGCAGAAGGTGAGGAGGAAGAGGATAAGGCCGCATTGGACACCACCGTAGTGTTCAACATGTCCACAGGCTAGGAAAATGGTGAGATGTCTGAAAGGGACATCAAAAGAAGAGGATTCGTCAAGGGAGTGATGAACACCTGCACCCTTTTAGGGTGAGGGTCATCAACATTTGTAGGGGGAGCCGAAAGCAAGATCGAGTTAACGAGAACCGAAGCAAAAGAAGATGAAGAGGGAGGCACAGTAGGAGACGTTGAAACAAGAGTTGTTGGTTCCTCTTCCACCTTTCACAAGGCAACTTGTTCAATAGCCAAAGCTTTTCTTTGGCAATTACACTCACATGCAAGCCAATTTTTGTGGCTCAAGAAATTGGAACTCACTAATTGAGAAGGAGCAATAGGTTCTTGTTTCACCATAGGCGTGTCCTCCATAGCTGTGACCAGTGGAAGGGTAGCCTCCTAGACTAGAGCTGGAGTAGGAAGCACAAGAGTGAAAATGATGGTAGGTGGAGAAGCAGACACAAGCGCCTCAGCAATGGGCCTCTTCCCATTCATCGCCCGAGGGGCGAGAGCAACAGGAACCATAGAGGCTGAGACGTAGGGGTAACTCCACGAGGGCCCTTCCCCTTACCATAGATAATGGGCCTCAACACTATGGGTAAGACGAGAAGTTTGAATACTTGACACTTGGCCTTCCACCAATAGGGAACCATTGGATTCCCCATGTAAGGCATGGGAGCAGAGGTTGAAGGTGCCACGATAGGGTCAGAGGTTGAAGCATATGAGACTGTAGAAGAAGAGGAAGGCATAGAGGCATGGGAGCAAAGGTTGAAGGCGCCATGGCAGGGTGAGAGGCAGAAGCAGATGAGACTGTAGAAGAAGAGGAAGGCTCCTGGGTGCGAGCAGACTTCCCCTTCCCCTTTTGAGAGGAGGAGGAGGTAGCCTGTTGTTGTATGATCATAGAGGCCTTAATTGAAATAGTGTAAGGGGGGACAGGGTACATCACCTTCGATGCTATGCCCCCATTTTTGTATTTTACGTAGGTGTAATACAACAGGTTCATCCTTGGAGGAAGCAAACCAATATAGGCAGGCCAAAAGTGATTTTATGAGTGGCCCCCACATGACACTAGAGGCTTATATACAATGTCATGTACAACATGCATAGAGCCCTCATGAGAAAACTTTAAACACTTATGAACTAATGAAGTGACTTCATTCATGGAAACTAGCCATGGGATGCCTAGCTTCACTCTAAACAAGTATGACTCCAGGATGATATCAAAAAGAGCATTTACAGTCTTGGGTCCTACCAGGATTGAGAGGGTGATGGAACCAATTGGAGGACCGAGAGTTTGTCGTGCATACGTATTGTGGTTTTTGACTTTTCATATTCCTCCCTATGTAGAAAATTTTATAGGAGAGTCTCCTCCATTATTACATTCACACGACTCGCGGGGTCAACTAGAACACCAGTCATGATGTTCCCGTTGATGCGAGTAGGAATGTACAAAGGAGGATGCTTGTTCATGTTCATAAGAAAGTCTTACAAGGTGAAGGTTATAGCTGATGATTTAGTCACAGGCTACACGGAGGAATATGCGTAAATGAAACCACATTTGCATACTTCAAGAACTTAGTGGAAGCAAAACCAGGAGGTTTGACGATTAGGTTAGCAGAGTGGGACGAAAAGGGATATGTGTAGATCTACAATTTGCTATTAGCCTTTACCATAGACTTATTCGCATTTTACTTTTTCCTATTGAGGTAGATAGTACCGTCATCAATGCAATCATGTATCTCATGACGCAAGCGCATGCACCTTTCAGTATCATGTCCGAGAATTTGATAGTATTGGTAGAATGTGTTCTCTTCACACTAGTCGAGGTAAGGTTTAGTAAGGGTTCAAGGATTTGGAAAGGTTATCACTTTTTATTTTAGTAACTTCTTCAAGATAGAAGTGTATGATTCTAATAAATTTGTGAACTGTTTGTTGCATTTGAGGCCTTTGTCACTAGATGCAGCAACTACATTTCACAACATATTTGACTTTGCTAGAGATTGACACAATGGACCCACCCTCAGGATAAGAATGCGAGGAAGATCCCCCGAACTGAGGAATCATCTATTGGTATTCCCACAATGTGGCACAAAGGTGTGCAAAAGAAGGGTATTTCATCAAAGTAAACTTCTCCAGGGCCAAGACCTCTACAGGTTGTCGATAAAAACCTTTTGCACATATGAGTCGGGAAAAGGATAAGATATATATAAAAATAACGCTTGATATTGAGCAATGAAATCGGTTATCTTCTCATGCTCTCCATTCTTACACCCGATGAGGTCCAAAAAGGCCATCTTCGGTTCGATGTTCTCTTGGAAGTACCAACAAAACTGATTCACAAGTTGATCAAATGAGAATATGGAATTGTTAGGCAAGAAATAGTACCATTCTAGGGTTTTATCCTTGAGAGATCTTGGGAACAATTTATCCATTCAGGCATCATGGTGGAAGAAATTTGTACACATGACATTGAATGCAAATACATGTGTTTGTGGATCTCCCTTACCACCTGTTGGCCTCCTACAATGATCTAACAACTAATCCCTTACAACTGTGATTCAGAGATTGGACATCTAATCTGAATAGATATCTCCATCATCATGAAGGTGCATTTAACTTGTCAACCTAGGGAGGTAGATTTGAAATAGGTCAGCACAATATGTGCACTAGGAATCCCAAAGTAGCCACATTCATTCTACAACTAAGAAATATATAATGTTGAAAGTAAATTGCTTGGAAATAAATAACATAAATGTTGAACATCAACCAATAACTATACTAAGTTGAAGTGCATGAGAGAAATGAAAATCTAAGCAAACAAACAGGAAACCACTATGTCTTCTTTTGCTACAGGAATAGTCATAGAATGGAATTCTAGTGGCTGCAGGAATAGATCGTGCCAGATTCTTAACTAATTACTAAATAGAAAGTAACAATTAAGCTAATGGATGAAATGCTCATCAA
Organism: Sequoia sempervirens; assembly: GCA_007258455.2. Classification (NCBI taxonomy): domain Eukaryota; kingdom Viridiplantae; phylum Streptophyta; class Pinopsida; order Cupressales; family Cupressaceae; genus Sequoia; species Sequoia sempervirens. The sequence goes on along the minus strand of VDFB02325062.1, from coordinate 178,574 downwards.
GTGGGCCCCCTTCGATGAGTATCCCTTAAGACAAGTGTAAACTCAGATGCACAAACTTATAACTTCATTTTATTCATTGGAAATCATGAGTACAAACGAGCAACATAATTGTATTACTTGAAAAACTAAGAATGCAAGTACATCAGATTGTCAACCTTATGAGAAGGAAAATTTGAGTCTTATTTATAGGAAGAAAAGCTACTAACTAACTACCTAGCAAGGCGGTCAACTCCAATAGATTAGGAGGATTCCACTTTAGGGAAAGCATTAAAAGTGGAGAGGAGGTTATGCATGTGTGGAATCTAGTCAAGCATGTTTGCCTTAACGCAGATCTAGAACAACAGTAACTCCTATATTCGCTCAACAAACAATTAAGACCAATTACAAGGCGGTTATAAATCTTCGATTTAAACTAGGAATCTCCCTCTTGCTGAGAGTCTTCCCTCCATTTGACATTTGAATGATCACCTTGTTTGATTGGCAAGTGACCAACTGGCAGAATCTTCCCTAATTTGTAGGCTACTAATTATATCTACATAACAATATTAGTACGTACAACAATTTCATATCTATAACTATCTTAAAGTAGCATTCACTAATCCACAAGTAAAATTAACATAGATAGTTCATATAGCATGTCAACGTCATTAAATATTACAAAAATAAGCTTATGCCCAATGTCTATGGTTTTGAGGAAATATCATAAAAAGGTCAACATCCAAGTATCAAAGTCTATGACAACTATGGCAAATAGATAATAAACTCTATCAAAATTGAGTCATAAACTGGACTCATCACTCCCCCCAACCTAAGGTTTTGTTGGTCCTCTAGCAGCAGGAAGGGTTATTCTTCTACTTGGTCAATGCCCTGAAGTTTGCAATTGCCAACTGTCCTACATCAGTTCTTGCAGTTTGTGAATTAGGGTCCCAATAGAACCCCTATTGTCTATCCAATCTGCTCCATCTTTGTCTTTCTACAGCTATATCATATTGGTAATACCTAAAATTTGGCACATGTCATAATAGGATAGGTGGCTAAAAAGTTAGTGGTAGCCAAAATTATCCTTTTGTCCTTCCAATTTTTATATATCTATCCACTCTTTTGCATGCTACAACATAGTTCTACAGAGAGTGAGGATCAACTTGTTTTAATTCATCAATCAAACTATTCCACCTCTGTGCCAAATATCCCTTTATAGATTCTCTTGTGGTTTTTGCTACTTCCTCATATTCTCTGTAAATTGCTTCTCTCAGGCAGGATTCTCCTGCCATAGCTTGGTCTGTAAAGAATTTTGTGCCAATCATTGAAAATGTTCCCTGGATTTCTAGATTCAGCCTTGATGGATAGGGGAGTGTTGGATTCTATTTGCCTATATGCCCTAAATTGTTGTCCCCAACTAATCTCATTATGTATCCAAGACATAAATGCCCTTAATTGGACATCCCCAACATACAACAAAGGATTCCAATCATGATCTTGGGATACAACATAATTATGTAAATAGAATTCACACAACAAATTCTTCATTTCAGGAGGAGCAATCTGATAAGCATTGAAAATTTTAAGAGGAGTCTTAATGGAAGGATTCAAACCTGAAATAATCCTTGCTAGTTTAAAGGAAAGATGCTTCTCCTTCAAATATAGAGCATAGACCCTTGGAGGAGTCCTGCACTCTAATATCCGAGGTACTAAGGCTACCATGTTGTCCACCTTTTCCTTTAAAGCAACAATTTATGCATTCTTATCTTCAATATCTTCATCTCTCTTTTGAATTTCCTTCTTCAGCCTACCTTTCTCCTCTTTCCATTCTTCTTCCCTCCTATGTATCTCATTCCATAAATTCATAGATACCATGTGCATTGAAAAATCAGAGGGCCCATGTATCCCTACCAAAAATTTTCCTAGCATTGATGCTTGCTCTTCATGTAGCACTAGCTGCAGGGTTCCTTACGGTTCAGCCAATTTCGACTGCAGGGGTGTTGACTGTTCTCCCAGTTCTAGCTGCAAGGCCTTTGGCTACAAAGCCTCTTGTTCTTGCTCTTGTTGTAGGAACTCTTGCTTCTGCTCTTGCTGCAGGAGCTCCTAATTTCCATCATACTCTTGACTTTCAACTTGTTCTGCAATGGAAACAAGATCCCCTAACGTTACATTTGTTGCTTCCTCAAATATGTCCCTTTCCTCAATAGTCACCTGCCCCATTCAAGCTTCTGTATTCTCTTGTGATGTTTCTCCAGTCCTAGGGCTTCCTTCCAGAGATACACCAAAGGTTGGCCCAATTGGTCTTGATTTTCTAGGAGGGCTCTCATGTTTTTCTTCGGTTGCAGGAAGAACAGTGTTAGCCTTCTGTTTCTTAGAGCTTGGCACTTTCTTTCCTATAGTTTTCTTTTTAGTTTTACCCTTTCTTATTTCTACCTCTTTCTTATGTGCCCTAGTTCAAATTAGGATGCCAAGAGGAACATCATCATCAGAGTATGAAGAGGAACTTTCTTTGTCTGAATGCTCTACCGTAGAAGAACTAATCTCTATGGTGTGTTCAGCTGCAGGAGGGTTTACACTAGGGTCTATGCCAAAATTTTACGTTCCAGGAGTGGCTTCAACAAAACTCACTCTCCTCCTAGCCCTATGAGGTTGAGGCAAAACCCTAGGTTGCAAATGCTCTGGTCTAATTTGATCAATTTTTAAGAATTCTTCCCAAGTCATTTCAGACACATCATGTAGAGATTTTTCAACTAACAATTTGATTAGACAATGGTGGGAAATGGAATTATCCCTACCTTTTTGGGTCTCAACCACCATGATTGAGAGAAGGTGGTATAACATGTTTGGCATATTCATTCTTCCCCTGTGCCTTGTATGATTCAAAAGTTTGAAGTGCACAGAATGTAAATTTGACTAATAACCTTCGCAGGTAATGTACTTCACAACATAAACAACTACTTGTTGCCATGGCTCAGACAAAGAGGTTCTCTTGGCTCTTTGCTTGTCCACACTCAATGGAGGGTCACCAGGTTCTATAAATTCATCCCTAGCTGACCTAGCATCTCTAGAAGTAGGGTAATTTTCACCATCGATAGGCAACCCTGTAACTTCTGCAATCCTTTCTTCAGTAGCCATTACTTCCAACCCTTCTACCATGGCATTTCCTTTAGACAATGTCTGGGAAAATTCCAACACAACCTCTTCATTAAAACCATTTAGCTTTAGGAAATAATCTAACCACCCACTATTTTTGAACTTGGCCTGGCAAGGTGCATCCTGCAGTAATACATCATGAACCGTGGGTTCATTTCGAATTAACCCACCTCCCATTGTTCAATTATCTGTAAATAAATAATCACTCTGTAAGGTTTCTCTTCTTGCAATGTTCTTTGAAAGCTAAACTTCTCCTTCCTGCAATGCTACTAAATTCCCAACGCCAATGTCGTTTGAATTTTCCTTTTTGGCAACTTAGGATTATGGCAAGAGAAATAAAGGCAATAAAGGAGTAACAAATGAAGGCTATAATCGAGAAAAATGGAAGCAGATGATATCACCTCACACATGTGAGCTGTTATTTTGCTCAGAATTCAAATTGGCTCAATTAAACTTTGTTGACGTGAACCAACATGGACTGACATGTGGACATGGTATTCACACTTCCCCCCAACCTAAATTTGAGCATGTGTCATCACATGCACGGGAGTAATGATGACTTGACAGGGGTAGGGAATAATTACATGCTATGGAGAACATCTATATTAATGTACAACAATTAAATGAATGTACTTAAGAGAAAATTAAGATATAAAAAATTGATGCACATGCACCTGAATTCTTGGAAGATCTATTGCAAAGATTATGGAGAAAGTATCGGTCACCTTTTAAAAAGTTAGTTGAGCAATTAATGAAAATGGAGCAAAATGAAGTGAAGTGGAATGAAGTGAAGTTATGATAGCATGATAGAAGAGAGAGAAAGGTGGAGATGAATGGGCAGATGGGTGAATGGATGAAGAATTGTACCCCCAAAAAAGTGGAAATCTTTATTATGACAAGTTACGTACCTTAGTTAGCCAAAAGGAGGGACACTAGGTTCACTTCCTTCTGTTGCAGGAAGTTTAGGTGTTGCATGCTGAGTGAATTGCTTCAAAAATTCCTCCTTGGAAGTTGGCTTGTGATACAACCCAAGGAAATGACCATTTACAAGCACCTTAAATCTTACAAGATCAATGGTGGTGAGTTGAACAACACCATTAGGGAAAACTTCAACAACCTCATATGGTCCTAGCCACGTTGTCTACAACTTTCCTACATTATCCTGATACCTTGAGTCATAGAGTAGTGCCCAGTCACCTAGCTAGAATTTCTTGTCCTCGATGAATTTGTCATGCCACTTTATTCTCTGATTTTGCACTACCTCTGTGTGATGCAAGGCTGCCTTCCTCCTTTCATCTAAAGCATTGAGCTGCATGATCCTGTCCTTTTGTGCCTCAGAGATATCCATCCCCAAGTTTATTGCATTCCTAAGAGTCTTATGCTCAAATTCAATGGGCATCATAGTTGTCTTTCCATACAACAACTCAAAAGGAGTGAAGCTTGTTGTTGTTTTCCAGGTTGTCCTATAGGCCCAAACAACTTTTGGAAACCTGTTTTCCTAATCCTTTCTATAGATAGCCACTTTTTTGGTCAGAATGGCTTCAATTTCCTTGTTAGTCACCTTAGCTTGGCCATTGGTCTGAGGGTGATAAGGAGTAGACTTCCTGTGCCTGATGTTGTACTCATTGACCAGTGATGCAACAAGGGTAGAGGTGAATTGAGCCCCTTGATCAGTCACTATCTCTCTTGGAACCCCATACCATGTGAAAATATCCTCATAAAGAAATTCAACAACCTTATTATCTCTCATGTGCTTTATGGCCTTAACTTCTACCCACTTGGTTACATAATCAGTGCATACTAAGATATAGGATTTACCATTGGATGGAGGATCAATGGGTCCTACAAAATCCAATCCCCATTTGTCAAATGGAGTGATCACTACCTAAGAGTAAAGGGGCATCTCATCATATTTGGTTGGCCTGTCCATCCTCTAGCATCTATCACACTTCCTTTTATATCTTCTTGCATCCTTATGGAGTGTTGGCCAGTAATATCTTGTATTCAAAATCTTCATCGTTGTTCTCTTGGCTGCAAAATGTCCTCCACATGGTTCATTGTGGCATGCATGCAAAATATCATATGTCTCATCTCCCCTCACACATCTCCTCATGACATGGTCTAGCCCAGTTTAAAACAAACATCCAACAATCCATGAAAAAGGAAAATATTTTTCAATGAGTGTCATTCTCTCTTTTGGAGAGAAGTGAGGAGGAACTTTCCCTGTGACCAAATAGTTAGCTATGTCAGCATACCAGGGTGTATGCACACTGACGGAGAATAGATGTTCATTAGGGAACGAGTCATTAATGACTTGATTATCCTCTAATGTAGTCATCCTTGAAAGAAATTCTACAATAACATTGGCCTTCCCTGGCTTATCCACAATGGTTATGTCAAACTCTTGCATCAACAACAACCACATTGCTAACCTACCTGATATCAAGGGTTTATTCATGAGATACCTAATGGATACATGATCTATGTGCACAAAGATTTGATAGCCTGTTATGTAGTGCCTAAATTTTTTGAGGGCATAGATCACTGCCAACATTTCTTTTTTTGTCACTGTATAGTTGAATTCAGCTCCTTGCAAGTTTTTGCTGACAAAATAAATAGCATTTTCAATAGCTCCTTCTTTCTACCCCAAGACTACTCTTATGGCATAGTTTGATGCATCTGTATGGATGTGGAAAGGAAGCTCCCAATTGGGGCCTTTAAGTACAAGAGCATGAGTCAATGTTGCCTTCAAATCAGAAAATGCCTTGTTACAGTCTTTAGTCCACAAAAACTCAACATCTTTAGTGAGAAGAGTATACAATGGGGCTGCTATTTTGCTGAAATCCTTGATGAAATTCCTATAGTAGCTTGCATGGCCCAAGAAACTCCTAACATCTTTTTGTTTTGTAGGTGTAGGCAAATCTATGATCACCTCAATCTTTGTAGGATCTATTTGAATTCCTTTGTGAGAGGTGTAGTGGCCAAGGACTGCACCTTCCTACATCATCATGAAACACTTTTCACTGTTTAGAGATAGATTATGTTCTTCACATCTCTTTAAGACTCTCCTGAGATTCTTCAATGCTTCATTTAAATCAACACCATAGGTAGTAAAGTCATCCATATAAATTTTCATGCAATCATGAGAGATGTCTAAAAATATGCTAATGACTACTCTCAGAAAAGTTGCAGGTGCATTGTATAAGCCAAATGGAAGGACTGAGTAGGCATAAGTCCCCCATGGATAGGTAAAGTTGGTCTTCTCCTGGTCCTCAGGTGCAATTTGGATCTGGTTATACCCATTAAATCCATCTAGAAAAGAAAAGTACTACTTTCCTGCAAGTGAATCTAGAACTTGATCTATGAAAGGCAGAGGAAAATGGTCCTTTTTGGTGGTAGCATTGAGTTCCCCATAATCAACACAAACTCGCCACTTCCCTCCCTTTTTTGGCACAATCACCAATGGAGACACCCACTGGCTATCTGAAATGGGGTAAATAAATCTTGCATCTAGCAATTTTTGTAGTTCCCCTTTTACAATTTCTCATAGTGTAGGGTTAATTCTTCTTTGTGGCTACCTCATCAGTGTACAATCATCTCTAATGTAGATCCTATGAGTGCAAATCTTAGGGTCCAAGCCCTTCATATCATGATAGTCCCATGCAAATGCAGCTTGGTGGGTTCTTAGTAAGTTTTTCAATGACAATTGTTGTTCTTCACTCAATTTGTTGTTGATATTTAGATATTTTCCTTCTAATACTTGCACTTGTGTAGTTTTATGTCATAGTTGCTTCACTAATGTTTGGTACTTTGATTTCATGTGGCAACAATGTATGAGACATACATGTTGCTGCAGGAAGAGCGGGTAGAAGTGTCTTCACTAAATTAACAGAATTAGATGCATGAGAGGATAAGGCTTCCTCTACTTCACAATGGTTTAAAAAAATGTTATACAATACTTCAACTTCATCTTGAAGTTGCTTGAGAGAGCTTCTTTCTAACATCATAAGTTGTGCCATAGAATTAACTTCCTTGGCCTCTTCACCAACATGTGGTCATACAAGATTATCCATGTCATGGGATGGTTGAGCAGGAGGGTAGAGAACAAGCTTTTTGGTGCTCTTTCCATCAGAAATGGTCATGTGTCCAGTTTGACATCCAATATAGGCATTTGTTGTTGCTAACCATGGCCTTCCTAGGATAATGGGGTACCCACCTAGTGTATCTTTAAGGGAAAGAACCAAAAAGTCTTTTGGGTACTCCCAAGAGTCTAGAGTTACCACAGGGTCCTCTACTATCCCATCAGGTTTAACAATAGAACTATCAGCAAGCTGCAAGATAGTAGGAGTAGGTCTCATGCTTGCAACATTTAGTTGTTGCAGGATATCCTTAGTCATTACATTTATTGCTGCTCCCAAATCAATTAGAGCATTCCTTATTTGAATCCCATTTATGAAAACTCCTACCACAGGACTCCATGGGTCATTGTATTTGGGAACAGTCACTTTCCCAAGCATGATGTCAACCAGTATCCCACCACATGAACCATAGTGGGTTCTTTCTTCCTCCTGCTTGGCTTCTTAAGGAATGCTTCCTTAATTGCCTTGCCATAGATTGGAACATCTTTTATGGTTTGAAATAGAGGGATCTTGACACATACATGTTTCAACTGATCTAGAATGTCAAAGTTTGGTTCCTCCCCTTCTTTTTGTTTAGTTATTTCCAACCTATGAGGAAATGGTGGTTCTTATTTAGTCTGCTTGATTGGGGATGGTTCAAGATTTTTAGGTACACTTGTTTGAATGGGGGCATTTAGAGGCTCCTCTTCTTCCATAGGAAGCTCAGTGATAATGGATGTGGAAGGGGTTGGAAAAGTAGTTCTTGAATGCAAGTGGATGTCACTTACACTCACAACATATGCAGGGAATTGATTTGGATCAGTAGAGTATATTAACTATTGTTGTGGTTTGTTATTTGGGTTAGGTGTGGGCTGAGTTGGTAGCTAAGTAGGTGTAGGTGTATTTGAACTTGAACTAGCAGGAGGAGGCATTATAGCAGGTTGTTGGGATTGAGAAGGTGGCTGCATGTAGCTAGTTGTTTGGTTTGGCCATTGTTGTCCTCCCCTCCATTGAGATGTTTGTTGCTAGTTTCCTGGAGGTGGTTGCCAATTTCCTTGAGACCACTGCCAATTCCCCTGAGGTTGCTGCCACTAGGGTGGAGATTTTTGGTGATAGGGCTAGACATTTGAAGGGTTATATCCAAGGTTATGGTGGATATCCTCCATAATTGGATGGATATGGGGGCTGCCATTGGTTACCAAATGAATAAGAATTAAAATATGGCCCAACAAAAGATAGTGGATCTAGTGACATGCCTTGTCTTGGAGCCCATGGATTCCTTTGTGCAACACAGTAGACTTGATCCTCTTCAACCTAGATTGGCTTAAACTTAGGTGGAATTTGCTTACTTTCAATATTAGCTATCACCTTGCATTTGCAGTCCTTCTTCTTTTGTCTGCAATGGGGGCAATACTCTGCCAACATTGCCTCTGCCTCCTCTTGTTTCTTCTTGGCTTGAAGTGTATCCAGTTGAGTAGCTAGATTGTTTATAATGTCTTGCTTGAAGTCTTCCAGTAAGTGAGTATCTCCATCCTTGAAACTCCAATGGTAGATGACTTACCCATAGAGGATTAGTAAGCTCTCCCTTTCTCTAAGGCTGCCTTGGAGTAGTTCTGACATATCTTCTTGATGTCCTCCCAAGGAACTTGGGAGATATCTCCTCCTCCCATCAGGTCCAAGGCATCAGTGTAGCTGTCAATAATTCATCTTAGGAAAAGCAACTTTTGTGATTCTTCATTGAGTGTATGGTGTGGAGATTTCTGCAGACAGAACAAAAACCTTGCAATGTAATCCTCTAGGCTCTCATCTTCCTTTTGTTGCATCCTAAAAATGCCATCTCCCCTCATGTCACTGCCCTTGCAATATTCCTTGTACTTCTCAAGGAACTTTGTCTTCATGTCCTCCCAAGTCTCTACAGTATTTCTACCTAGGCTCATGAACCATCTTAGTACAACTTCTTTCAAGGTGGTAGGGAATAGCTTAAGCCTATGGGCATTGGTGGTATAGTCATAACTCCTATAGAGTATGTCAAACTCAAACAAGAAAGTATCAAAATCTTCTGTGACAAGTCCATAAAACTTAGGAAGGACCGAAGCAGGGATATTTTTTAGGTTTTCAACTTCATTTTGAGGAGTAATGGAAAAAGGAAAAGTTGGTTGGTTAGGTCTATTTTTATTTGAATCACCCATGCCTGCCTGATATAGTTCCAAAGCAAAGGGATTCTCAATCTAATTTTGGTCTTAAGAGGAAATTTTAAAACTAGTCAGATCAGGAAATGCATCAGCAAAGGGGTGTGGCTCTTCTTCTTCTTCTTCTCCTGGAAAATTATGATGCTCAACTAGTTGGAATGGGTCAGGGTTATTAGGAAGGAATATCCCATGAGCATCTCTCCTCCTTCCTCTATGCATATGATATCAACTCACTATTAGCCAACTCACACAAAGAATTGGCAAAAGAATGGTGGATCATTACTTTCCTAAATGAGGGGTATACTAAGAATGAATTTTTAGAAATACTACAACAATGAAAACTATCAACGACTCCAAATAACTCCCTAGTTTGACACCACCCCCGACAACGACGCCAAAAATGTTGGCCTCCTACAATGATCTAACAACTAAGCCCTTACAGTTGTGATTTAGAGATTGAAAATCTAATCTGAATGACTATCTCAATCATCATGAAGGTGCATTTAACTTGTCAACCCAAGGACATAGACTTGAAATGGGTCAGCATAGTATGTGCACTAGGAATCCCAAAGTAGCCACGTTCATTCTACAACTAAGAAAGCTATAATGTTGAAAGTAAATTGCTTGGAAAGAAATAACATAAATGTTGAACATCAACCAATAAGTATACTAAGCTAAAGTGCATGACATAAATGAAAATTTGAGCAAACAAATAGGAAACTACTCTGTCTGCTTTGGCTGCAGGAATAGTCATAGAATGGAATTCTAGTGGCTGCAGGAATAGACAGTGCCAGATTCTTAACTAATTACTAAACAAAAAGCAACAACTAAGCTAATGGATGGAATGCTCACCAAGTGGCAAGTGGGCCCCCTTGGATGAGTATGCTCAAGACAAGTGTAAATTAGATGCACGAACTTATAACTTCATTTTATTCATTGGAAATCATGAGTACAAACAAGCAGCATAATTGTATTACTTGAAAAACTAAGAATGCAAGTACATCATCAGATTGTCAACCTTTTGAGAAGGAGCATTTGAGTCTTATTTATAGGAAGAAAAGCTACTAATTACCTAGCAAGGCAGTCAACTCCAATAGATTAGGAGGATGCCACTTTAAGGAAAGCATGAAAAGTGGAGAGGAGGTTATGCATGCGTGGAATTTGGTCAAACATGTTTGCCTTAATGTAGATCTAGCACAACAGTAACTCCTATATTCTCTTAACAAACAATTAAGACCAATTACAAGGTAGTTATAAATCTTTGATTTAAACTAGGAATCTCCCTCTTGCTGAGAGTCTTCCCTCCATTTGACCTTTGAATGATCACCTTGTTGACTTTGATTGGTGAGTGACCAGCTGGCATAATCTTCCCCAATTTGTAGGCTGCTAATTATATCTTCATAACAATATTAGTACACACAACAATTGCATATATGTACAACTATCTTAAAGTAACATTCATTAATCCACATATAAAATTAACATAGATAGTTCATATAGCATGTCAACGCCATTAAAGATTACAAAAATAAGCTTATGCCCAATGTCTATAGTTTAGAGGAAATATCATAAAAAGTTCAACATCCAAGTATCAAAGTCTATGACAACCATGAAAAATAGATAATAAACTCTATCAAAATTGAGTCATAAACTGGACTAATCACTCCCCCCAACCTAAGGATTTGTTGGTCCTCCAACAGAGGAAGGGTTGTTCTTCTGCTTGGTCAATTCCCTGAAGTTTGCAATTGCCAGTTGTCCTACATCAGTTCTTGCAGTTCGTGAATTAGGGTCCCAATAGAACCCCTGTTGTTTGTCTAATCTGCTCCATCTCTATCTTTTTGCATCTATATCATACTGGTAATACTTGAAATTTGGCACAGACCATAATAGGATAGGTGGCTGAAAAGTTAGTGGGAGCCAAAATTGTCCTTTTGTCCTTCCAATTTGTATATATCTATCCACTCTTTTACATACTGCAACATAGTTCTGCAGAGAGTGAGGCTCAACTTGTTTTAATTCATCAGTCAGATTGTTCCACCTCTGTGCCAAATATCCCTTTACAAATTCTCCTGTGGTTTTGGCTACTTCCTCATATTCTTTGTAAACTGCTTCTCTCTTAGGCAAGATTCTCCTACCATAGCTTGATCTATAAAAAAGTATGTGTCAATCATTGAAAATATTCCCTAGATTTCTAGATTCAACCCTGATGGATAGGGGAGTGTTGGATTCTATTCGCCTATATGCCCTAAATTGTTGTCCCCAACTAATCTCATTATGTATCCAAGACATAAATGCCCTTAATTGGACATCCCCAACATACAACAAAGGATTCCAATCGTGATCTTAGGATACAACATAATTATGTAAATAAAATTCACACAAAAAATTCTTTATTTCAGGAGGAGCAATCCGATAAGCATTGGGAAATTCAAGAGGAGTCTCAATGGAAGGATTCAAACCTGAAATAATCCTTGCTAGTTTAAAGGAAAGATGCTTCTCCTTCAAATACAGAGCATAGACCCTTGGAGGAGTCTTGCACTCTAATATCTAAGGTACTAAGGTTGCCATATTTTCCACCTTTTCCTTTAAAGCAACAATTTATGCATTCTTATCTTCAATATCTTCATCTCTCTTTTGAATTTCCTTCTTCAACTTGCATTTCTCCTCTTTCCATTCTTCTTCCCTGCTCTGTATCTCATTGCATAAATTCATAGCTACCATGTGCATTGAAAAATCAGAGGGCCTATGTATCCTTACCAAAAAAATTCTTGGCACTAATGCTTGCTCTTCATGTAGCACTGGTTATAGGGTTCCTGAAGGTTCAACCAAGTCCGCCTGTAGGGGTGTTGACTATTTTCCCAGTTCTGGCTGTAGAGCCTCTTGTTCTTGCTCTTGCTGCAGGAGCTCCTGATTTCCCTCATACTCTTGACTTTCAACTTGTTATGTGATGGAAGAAAGATCCGCCAACATTACATTTGAGAGGCAATGGAGTGGGAAAGGAGTTCAAATAAAAATGTAGGCATCTTACTGCTAGAATTTGAAAAGGTATATGATAAGGTAGAATGGCCATTTATAACGATGGATTTGGAAGCATTTGGATTCCCAAATGAGTTTCATTGAAAATGGTAAAAAAACATTGATGAAGGATGCAATTGCATAGGTAGACATAAATGGATCTTTGACAAAATAATTCATACTACAAAGATTCACAAGGAAGGGATTCCCTCTTGCCCTTGCCCTATTCGTGATTGCTTCGGATTCTATATTTTATCTCTTAAGGGATACAATAGAAAGCCCTAAAATCAAAGGACTAACATTACCCAATGAAGATGAAGCCCTAGTTAATGCTCTGATATTTCCACAATCCATAATGCTTGTAATTTGTTATTTCTGGATTTTGATTGTGTTTGAATTTTTTTATCAACGTTCAGATCACACTCTATGATCCATCATCAGGATGATAGAGAGCATAAGAAGATGAATAATTGTTAGATGCAAAACCAATTTGCTTAAAACAAAGAGAGGTGAGAAGTTGAGGAGGGGATTGGACACAAGAACCAAGGAGAGAGAGATAAACAATAGATAAGTTAATTGAAAAAATCATAGAGGATGATAATAAGAGAGTAAACTAAGATAAGTGATTTAAAAATAAATTTGAAAGAGAAGTGAAGAATTAAAAAACTAAAATCTAAAGATAGAGAAGACCACAACATATAGATAAATCCATATAGATAAATCTATTTGAGAATTAAGAAAGGAAAAATTTTAATGTGTAAAGGGTTAAAATAACAATAATATTGGCTTAAATTGAAAGAAAGCAATAAAAATGCATATAGTAGAATTTGATATATATAAATAAAGATTATTACAAAATACTATAATGATTATCACAAAATATTATAATACCACATATATAAAACAAAACTATATAAAGAATAATTAATATATTTATGCACTAAATGTACAACAATAATAATATATTTCAATTACAATGTATAGAAAAGACAAAGGTAGGAATATATTAAATATCCTATAAATTTATGAATGTGCAAACATATTGTACCATAGAAATATATATATGTGTGCGTGCGTGTGGGTGGTTATATTATATTATAATATAATATAGTTCCATAAAAGTATAAAAAGATCAATATTAAAAAGAATTAATGCCATATGCAAAAAATTGGAAGAGAATGTGAAACTATGTTTCTAGATTTAAAATATTAAAAATCAATAATAAATACCAAGTATATGTGGTTATATTAGACCACATATTCCTACCTTTATTGTTGTAATTGAAATATTAAAAATTGAAAGAGAATGTGAAACTATGCTTCTAGATTTAAAATATTAAAAATTAATAATAAATACCAAGTATAGGTGGTTACATTAGACCATAATAAATATTTATTTCAATTACAACAATAAAGGTAGGAATATGTGGTCTAAAGTAACCACATATACTTGGTATTTATTATTGATTTTTAATATTTTAAATCTAGAAACATAGTTTCACATTCTCTTTCAATTTTTTGCATATTGCATAAATTCTTTTTATACTCTTGTGGTTATATTATATTCCACACACACATATATTTCTATGGTACAATATGTTTGCACATTTATATTTATAGGATATTTAATAAATTCCTACCTTTGCCTTTTCTATACATTGTAATTGAAACATATTATTATTGTTTTACATTTAGTGTATAAATATATTAATTATTCTTTATATAGCTTTGTTTTATATATGTGGTATTATAATATTTTGTGATAATCATTATAATATTTTGTAGTAATCTTTATTTATATATCAAATTCTACTATATGCATTTTTATTGCTTCCTTTCAATTTAAGCCAATATTATTGTTATTTTAACCTTTTACACATTAAAAAATTTCCTTTCTTAATTCTAAAATAGATTTATCTATATGTTGTTGTTCTTCTCTGTCTTTAGATTTTAGTTTTTTAATTCTTTACCTCTTTTTCAAATTTACTTTTGAAATACTTTTCTTACCTTACTCTCTTATTCTCATCCTCTCTTTATGATTTTTTTCAATTAACTTATCTATTGCTTATGTCACAACCCTACTTGTGACCCAAACTAATTTTTTACTAACATGTTGACTTTGATGCTTAACTAAATTTGGAACTTGGCCCTAATTTTGTATTGTCATGTTGATATGAATATTCATCTAAATGTGAATCTTAACTGCCATAATGGTTAGCCCTATATTTTTATACAGTTGTCTTATATATGGTTTCATCTGGATATCAAACAATTGTTTAATTAGCATTAAGGGTAATCATTTTGATGATACAATGAATATGGTTGAATATAGCATTTCTAAATGTGTTCTCTATGCTTTCATTTATGGCTATACGACTGAATTTTATATGGAAATGTTGGGTTTATTGCTAAGCCCAGATCTTATTATTGTAATAGACTAATATTTTTCCTATTTTGGAGTGTCACAGGGCAGTCATGCACTCTCGTCGAAGAGAGAGAGTATCATTAGGAAGGGGAGTCTAGCCTTCTGAGGGAAATTTGTGTGAGAGTAGCACACACCCAATCACATAGCATTTTCCCAGGTTGCATATTACATTAGAAGGGTAGTACTTAATATTTTAATTATTTAATTATTAACTCAATGATTTAAATATATTGAGTGGATTATAACACAAAGAAAATAAAAGTAAATAGGAAACTATATATATATCTTTTTGTTTAAAAAAAAAACTCAATGGGAAAATAAATTATTAACCCATAATAATTTTATATTCATATTATGTATATGATAATTCAAGGAAAATAAGTAAATAGAAAAATAAAATAAAATAAAATAAAGAAAGGAGGGAAATAAGAATAATATATTATTTCCTTAAATATAAGGTGCAATTAGAAATGGTGGGACCCAATATTCTTCCCTTAAAAATAAAGTGCAGTTAGAAATCGTGGGACCCAAGCAAGAAAAGACAAAACTATATTTTTTTTAAAAAGGGGTACCTTAAAATGGTACGCTGGCCCATATGTTTTCTAAACCAACAAAAAAATTAAAAGCTGGACTTAGCAACCAGTTGTCAGCTATGGGAGAAAGTTTACAAGAAAGAGACAACTAACACATGGGAAAGGTGCCTATTTTTCCCACGTAGCAAAGAAGGAGGAGGAGGTAGTAATAAAAGAAGGAAAGAAGAATATCTTCATTCATTCAGTTTGGAGAAAAAAAAAAAAAGAGGAAGAAGAGAAGGGGCTGCACATAGTGAAGAGTGGTGAAGATTTTTGTAATCTTAATCTCACAGGTATGAGAATTAATAATAATGGGAATTGGCTTGAATCCTCTACACCTACAAACTAAGCATTTCTCTTCCAATTTTAAGCACTTTTATAAATGTTGAATGATAATTATTTTATGTTCTTTCCAATTCTATGCAAAAAATTATACATATATTGAATGGCAATGATTTTTAGATTCCTCACACTTATGGTCTAAACCTTGTCAATGGGTAATTATTTCTAATTCATGAGAACAATTTATAACTTCTCAGAAATGTAGGTGTGGATGAGTAATATGCTCAGATTTCCTAAGGGAGTAAGGGATGTGACTACCCTTTCATTGGGCAAAAAAAACAACTGGGTTGAACCCCAAACCTAGACTTGCCAATAATTTATCTACAACTTAATCTCACTGGACATGTGCTTATTAAACAACAAAAAACCACTGAACATGTGATCACACAACATGAAGCTGGTGTTATATGCAATTAAATAGCATAGGTCTTGATGTAGCACTTCCTCATGCTATTGTATAATACTACAACAGTCATGGGGAAGTGTTATCACCATTATTTTATATCCAACAGACTTCTAGTTACCAACAGGTTGTCTCAAACAATAGATTTCTTTAAACACCAACTTCAAGCTATGTGATCACATGTTCAATGGTTTTCTGCTATTTAATAAGCACATGTCCAGTGAGATTAAGTTGTAGATAAATTAAAACATGATTGTTGCTTGCTATCCATGCTATCATTAAATACTGCATAAGATTGAGATTGAAATTTTGCAATGTAAGCTAGTAACTTCCATCTTAAGGGTCCTGCTGGATAATAATTCTATATGTTTCAACCCACATTTGAAGTACTTATGATGGGTCAATCTGAAACTAAATTTGAGCAGATGCTTAGTAATTAGAGATGGTTAAATATAAACCTATGCTAAATTAGCAAGCAAACTTAATGACACTATGTTAATGAGATTTATAATTGGTGATGTTAAGCAATAATGAAAGTATTTTAACTATAACAACATGTGTAAAGGTGCTAAGTGACTACCGGGATTAACCCGAGGAACAAGTAAGGGATAAATGCTTTGGACAAAGCTTTCATTCAATTAAGGGAAGGTAGTTGAATTAATTTGATTCACTTCATGGGTAAGGGTCATATGCTTAGATATCTTAGCTTGGGCACTAATAGGATGCATATGTTAGTTACTCCATAGCTGCAAAAATTTCACACATGTTGGCCACGGATTGCTAGACTCTTTGTGATGGGTCGAGCTCCCTTTGTGGGGTAGCACGGGGAAGCCTATGGCTTCGTGGTAGGGCGGAAATCACCCCAATGATGCTCTCTCTCCCTTTACTCTCTTCCGCTTCAGATTAAGGAGAAAGGACAAAAGAGGTTTGTCTTAAATTCTTTATTTCAATTTTAGAATCTAACTTCATTCTGTTATTGGTTAAGAATTATATGATTCTTATTTAATTTTGAATTCTAATTCCAGTATGATACTGAATATGAGATGTGTGATTCATATTTTAGTTTGTGAATATTATTGTGCCCTAACACTATGAATGATTAATTGTTGTGATAGAATGTTCATATGCAAGTTTATTAGCAAGTATTGCCTCATTATGCAATTATTTGTTTCATTCTTATGAATATAACTGTTGGAGTAATTCCTTACTCTTTATGATAATAAATCTGGGAAATTCAAATCAATTGTATGTAACTCTTTTGATGGTTCCTATTGCAATTTGGGTATCTTTTGTTACAACTTATCTCTCTCTCCTTGGTTCCTGTGTCCAATCCCCTCCTTAACTTCTCACCTCTCTTCCTTTTAAGCAAATTGGGTCTGCATCTAACTATTATTCATCTCCCTATGCTCTCTATCATCCTGATGATGGATCATAGAGTGCGATCTAAAACTTTGATGAAAAAATTCAAACACAATCAAAATCTAGAAATAAAAAAATAGCCCTAGTTTTCAAATGGATTTTCAAAGCCCTGAAGGGAAAAGAACCATGGAAGGTCTTAATAAGGAATAATATCAAATTGGCTATCCCAAAACATGCCAAAACTTGGAAACAAATCCCTCTCGACAAAGATTTAATATTTGGTAATTTTCCCATTTCCCTTGTTGGATCCAACGTTTTTAAAACCCTTTAGAAGGCTTGGGAACAAGTAAGATATTTAATAAGAAATAAAAATATACCTAAAAACTGCAGAAACAAAGTATGTCACACCAATTAAGTATGGTGGAATCTATATCACAAAGGAAAGCCCCTTACACTTTTACAAGGTTGTTTAATAAAAGCTTGAGTAAGAAAGGTATTAATTGATTCCAAGATATTCTTTGTAATAATCAATTAAAATATTGAGCCTTAGTACAAAACTCGAATTGCCTTCTTCCAATTGGAGAACATACTCTGTGCTAAGGGAAGCTTGTAAGAAATTTTAATTTTCAGTAGTATATTTGAGTAACAATGATAGTCTAGATAACTTTAAATGGAATAATGAGACTGAATTAAATAAAATGACCCCCAAACTATTATATACATGTTTAAATAATTCCCAAAATATAATCAATTACTTAAACAAAAAATAGAATCAGGATTATGGGGATAAAAAATGGTGCATTTTTTTTAATTTTTTTTATAGATAATCAAATAGAACCAAAAAATACATGTTTTAAATGGATGTTAATTTTTCAAAAACTACCCTGTACTATTTACTTCAACAATGGAGGAGCTTGTGCAATATGCAAAAAAATTGAAATTGCCAAACATTTTTTCTTTGATTGTTTGTATGTTAAAGAAGTTTGGAAAATGTTTTGTGTGGACTTGAAAGGATGGGGAGACTTAGGCATGATTAATTGACAAGAAATATTGTGTAGTTTTACAGAAGGTTTGGATAAATCATATAATTTATTTTGGCATTAACTACATAAATTCTATGATTTCTTTGGAAGGCAAGAAATGAGGAATGGTTTAAAGGAAAAAAGAGAGAACTTACTGAGTCTCATAGAAGACTCATATTTTTTTAATATTTCTTTATAAGTTACAGTAACAATGGAGATAGCTAAAGATAATTTTTTCAAGCTATTGAGAGATGGAAAGGCAGAAATGAACAAGATGAGATAAAGTATGCAAGGTACTAACCCTTTAATAAAGATGACAATATACCTTTTATGAAGAGCTACTTAGAGTTCCAAAAAAAGTATAATAAGAATGTAATGGAGGAAAAATGATACCCCCTACCTCTTCCAAGGGTGAGTGTTCTTCAACTACCTCAAGGTCAAAGCTCAGGTGACAAAGGTGGAAGGATAAGAAGTTTTAGTTATATTTTGTGTTTTGTGAAAGATTGAGTCATAAGGATTTTAGAGACCGAAAGAGCAGGCTCTAGAGGTCTCATGAGAAAGTTGGCTGGATCTCGGCCAAGGATGATAATGCGACACACATATGTCCCCATGACGCGTTGTAGTAGATCGTGCAGACCAAAAATAGGACTTGCTAAAAGAAACAACATCGAGTCTACTTAATTGCTCAAAGACTAAAATTTGGAAGTTATGCCAAATTAACAGAATAATGAAAATAACAAAAATAACATAAAATGAACTAACATGCATAGATTAATAAAATGAAACAAAATGACAAGATGGTAAATAGGAGAAAGAACTCACAAGAGGTCCAATGCTATGAGGCCTCCCATAATGCTCCAAATCAACAACCCGCACACATAAAAATGGGGAAAATGTTGGAGTTGTTTAGGGGCTTTCCTTAGTTGAACCCCCATGTAGGTGTTCCCACCTCCACTAACATCTAGACAGATAGAAAATAAAGCTATTAGATAAATAAATAGATAGACAAGATAATACACAAGTTAAAATTACGATATGCTATCAAAATAAAGACAATAACACAATAGAAGAGAGTGTATTTACCCTCTCTTAAGAAAGATAGAGATGTCAAAGGAGAGAGTGCAACACCTGAAACAAGCCAAGAAGATCAAAATGCTGATGTAGAAGCCAAAGAGCAATAGAACTTGCAAAAAAATGGTGTAGGAGAAGAATGAGAGTGTGAGAATGAGAACTAGAGTGCCAAGATTGAAAGAGTGAGTGAATATAATGAATGAATGAATGAGTGAGTAGAATGGAAGAATAGTTGAGAGAATGAAGGAAAGGCAAGCAAGAGGGAATTTTTAGTGTGTCTACAACCATAGAGGCATTACACTTCATGAGAAGATGAAAGTGCAATGTCCCAATGACCACAGAGTCGGGAATATTTTTGGGACATTTGCACATTACATAGACATTTATGTGTTACACTAGTGTTTGCGACAAAAAATCAATTAAATAATAAAAATAAAGGGGGTTTATGGATTAGATTAAGGTGGTTTAGGGATTAGATTAAGGTTAGGTGAAGGGGGAATATCATTATCGAATTCTATTCGGTTAAAGGGGAGATTATGGAATGAAAAATTGCACAGGGTGCAATTTTTGGCATTACAAGTTTTGCCTCCACTTTAGTGAGCATATGTATTCTAACATGTGTAAACTAAAGTAGAGAAAGAGGTTGAAGAGAATATACCAAAGATGAAGAGACATAGGTCTTCAATCCGGTATATGTAATGGAGAAGTTGAGCCAAGACGCAAAGAGGACATGGGTCTTCCATCCTACAAAGCTGACTGCAATCTCACCAAAAACATGTTAGCTATAGATAAACATGTTAGGCAAAAAAGTATAAAATAGACATGATAAAATCCATAGACACATGACATTATCCGATCAGATAAAAGATAATGCTGATAGGTATGGATAACAAGCTAGAGAACATACAACAAGCAGATAGGCCTGTGGCTACTGCAAACTATGTTGCAGGAGAGTCACAAAAAAGACAAGACAAGTCTAGTCAGGTTGCCCCCAAGCTAGACGACGAGATCATAAGATATCAAGATTTATTTTTAAGTCAAATTTTTGAAAAGAATACACAGATATAATAGGCCCCCCTTAGAATGATGTGTTCTACGTAGAGGAGCACATGCCATTCTAAGGAGAAGAGAAAGAAAAAGAGATGTCATGACATGAAATACATAGCGAGATGCATTCATGGAATGTTGTCACACGAGGGACAACACATAGAATCTATGAACGGGCGAAAATACATGTTAGAAAATGAGCAACAAAAAAAATAGTGCAAACAACAAATATAAACACCCTACACCTCAAGATTGGGAAAATGATTAACTTAACAAAATAAAATGGAATGTTTTACCTTGTTGAGTTGTCCTTTAGTTGGCCCTTGGATCTTTGATGTAGTGTATGCTCCTTTGATGGCAAGAGATGCAAGTGTGGAATGCAAGATGAATGGAAAATAGGTGATAATGGATGCAAATGAAAGTATTTGGCTAAGTATGGCTCAAGAGAAAAATTTATAAGAGTTTGGCTAGCATAATGATCTCCCCCCAAAATGAGAGAAAAGAGGGGGTATTTATAGAGAACTTTGAATTCTCTAGGGAAATGGACGGTTGAGATTAAACCAACATGGCCAAGATGTAGGGCTATAGTGAGTTGAGAACTCACAAGCCCTCACATCTTGACATGTGGCATGTGAAGTGGCTTAAGAAAGATGATGTGTAAATGAGTTGGAAGAAGAGTACATGACACTGAGGTACTACATAGTACCTTGGGATTTGGACAAGATCTCCTCATAAATGAGGTCCTTGTCCCCATGTGGGTGAAAGGACATGTGAGGAATTAAAAATTCTTCAAATATCCACATGGGAATGAGAGAAAGAATTTAAAATTCTTTGGAATGCATTGGGGGATTAAATGTGAATTAAAAATTCACATGGGGAATGGAGTGCCTTTTCCAAAAGGAGAAAGCCTTTAATAAGGTTGACTTAGAACACATTCCATAAATGACATGGGGATTATGTTGACCTAATTAAGTGATTAAAAGTTGTGCAAGTACCTAATTAGACAAATTAATGACAAATTAGAGGCAAGTGGAAAATTATGGAGGATGTGACCCTAATGATGATTAGGGGTGTGCACATATTAACCATAAATTAATTATGATTAGAAGAGGGTTAGATGGTTAAGAGGGATTAGAGGCCAACTTGCAAAAGTTGGAGGATGTGACAATGAGAGAGAAAGTGAGGAATTGAAAATAAATTTAAAATTGCAAGAGGTAATATGACTAAATTAAATAAAGTGATATATTTATTTAATTTAGAG
The DNA here is from genome assembly GCA_007258455.2 of Sequoia sempervirens. Classification (NCBI taxonomy): domain Eukaryota; kingdom Viridiplantae; phylum Streptophyta; class Pinopsida; order Cupressales; family Cupressaceae; genus Sequoia; species Sequoia sempervirens. The sequence continues at coordinate 156,619 of VDFB02325062.1, read as the reverse complement.
AGGAAAGAGGGGAAAAGTATTTATTAAATTAAATACTTTGGAAACCTTATGTAGGATCTACAGAATCCATGACATCAAGAAAAGCAGAGACAAAAAAATCAAGATCATAGGGGGATCCAATTATTTGGGGTCAAAATTTATCATAGGTGTATGCATATATAAATAAGATAGTATGATCTGTCCATGAACTATCATCACCCCCCAAATGGATTGGAACAAGAAGAAGAGAACATAAATACAAAATATAAAAGAAGTCGGGTCAACATGGAAGAGGCCTAAATGCCCCAACACTTTGCATCGTTCCTGATGTGAAAAGGAAATTTTTTATGATAAATAGATAATTATACGGAAAATTTTCTCTCTTGTATCCAAGTACCTACAAGGGTAGTAAGAGTCCTCTAGGTGAGAGAACAAACATTAACAGGCCATCACGAGGGAACATGAAAAAACACACAAATCTAATCTAAAGATAAAGAAGAGGTACCGCTCTAGTCCAAAACCTCCAACAAATCCTCTTACTCCCAATTTAGATCATCATAGGTGGAGGGAGGATGAGCTTGTAGGGGGGATATCAAGGGAAATTCCTGTCAACTCACCTATAGTAAGAGCCAAAAAGGAAGCCCCCTCAAGGTCTCCATCGACAAGAACATGCGAGGTCAATGTCATTGATCTAGCAAAGATAGATGACAAAATCAAGATATCCTCCAATGAGTCAACCATACACTTCACTAGAGTGAAGTGCTATGTCTAAACATGAGAAGAATGAGAAACTTGAGAGTTAGTTCCATCCTCTAAAAAAATGGCAATGACAAACTCCAGGGAAGGAGGCACCATCTTTATCACAAGAATGGTATAGGCCAAAGTGGAACAAGATGCAAAATACAAAGAAGACCTTTTGCAACCATCATTCAGAATGAGGTCGTGTTCTAACTTATACTTAAGTGGAGGATGTGGGGTCCTCACAACAAAAGAAAAAGATGGAGAAGGATCCATAGTAGACACAACCCTTGTATGAGGCATATCTGTGGGCTCAGGGAAAGGAGGAAGATCTGGTATAGAAGTGATCAAAGGAGGTTTTGAAGGAGTGATGAACACTTGCACCCACTTGGGGTGAGGCTGATCGAGATCCGTTGAGGAAGGCACAATAAAAATAGAGGTGATGGGAATAGAAGTAAGAATGGAAACATAAATAGGAGCATAAATAAAAGAAGAAGGGGAGACAAAAGCAGAAGTAAAAAGAACAGGTGCATCCTCTGTCTTCTACAAAGCTTCATGATCCTGAGCTAAAGCTCGTTGATGATTCTTATGCTCATGCACAAGTTGATTGTGATGACTATGGGCACCAAGAAGTGTAGCTTGCGAAGACTTCGGGGGATCCTGTTCCACCGAAGGAGTAGCCTCCATAGTCGTCACCAACGGAAGAGAAAACTCCTAAGGAGGGATAGGAGGAGGATCAAAGATAGAGATGGGGGTATCGACCATGGGCCCCTTTCCCTTGTCTACTTTAGAGGCAGGTGGAGGAATGGGAGGAGGCCTCAGAGAATGAGATGTAGGAACAACCCCATGTGAATGTTTCCCCTTGCTGTATAGGGTGGGGTGACGAACAGTGGGTAAAATAGGGAATTAGAAGACTTACAGTTTAGAATTCCACAACACAAACACCTTTTATTTTCCTGTGCCAAGAATAGTAGGAGGAACAAAGGACATCATGGGAGGTTGTGAGGCTATAGAAGAAGATGGAGGATAAGTCCTATGTGCAAGAGATTTGTTGTCCTTAGCCTTCAAAGGTGTTGAGGATGAGGCATGTTGTTGTGCATGCATAGAGGTCTTCATAAAAATAACATGGGAAGAAGGAAACAAGACAACATTAGCGACCAAACCTCCAGTCTTATACCTAAAGTAGGCCTTGTAGATAAATTCACCTTGAGGTGGTAAGGGTCTAACTGGAGAAGGCCATAAATAGTCTAGAGAAAAGCCCCCACATGACATGAGTGGTTTATACCCAATATCCTAGATAGTGTACACTGTGTCATCATGAGGAAACTTCAAACACTTATAGACAATTGAGGCAACTGCATTCATGGAGACTAGCCATGGGATGCCTAGTCTAACCTAGAATAGGTTAGATTCAGGTATCACAACAAATGGGACTTCAAGAGATTTAGGTTCGACCAAGACTAACAAAGAGATAGATCCATAGGTGGGACAAAAATACCATCATGAGTATGTAGCATGGTCTACAACTCATCATATTTCTCCTTGTATAGATTTTTTACAAAAAGGGTCTCCTCAATGATGACATTGACTTGACTAGTAGGGTCAACCATAATGCTAGTCATGGTGTTATCGTTGACTTGAGGTGATATGTATAATGAAGAAGGTTCCTTTTTTAGAGGCAAGTCATGTGGTGTGAATATTATGTCAAGTGTCTTATCCACATGACCTGAAGGAGGAATATGAGTGACCGAAACCATATTCACGTATTCAAATGGATTGGGCTCAACAAATAAAGAAGCAGGCATTATTAGGTTGGTGTAATGGGAAGGAAAATTATTTGTGTATATTTGTAGTTGGTTGTTGGGCTTGGCTACAAATTTATTCAAATTTTGTTTCTTACCATCGAGTCAGATGGTACACCATTGTCGATGTGGTCTTGAATGACATGTCTAAGATGTACACATCATTTAGTATCATGACCAAAGACTCGAAGGTATTGAAAAAATTTCTATGCCATCATACCAGCTAGGATAGGGTTTGAACAACAGTCTTCTTTCTAGGAGGGAAATTAAACCATTTTTTAACTATTTTTGAAGAAAACTCATGTAGGACTTAGAAAACTTTGTAAAGATTCTATTACGTCCTGTAGGATTCTTTTAAGTGGGAACAAATACCATGTTCATTACCACTTTGTTTATTTTTATTCTCCAGAAACAAACACGTCTAATCGATTATCCAAATGGGAGGATGAGGAGGAATCCTTGTACTATGTCACTGATTGTTGATATTCACGCATTGCAACACATAGATTAGGAGGAATTTATTTCTCAATGCTAACAATAGGTTTCCAACAAACACATGTTGAATATCAGAATCTGGTAGGACATAGGTAATTTGGGAGAATAGAAATTGATATTGAATAATGAAACCAATTACTTTTTCATGAGTTCCTTTCTTGCACTAGATGAGATCAATGAAGGCGATCTTTGGACCGATGGTTGCTTGAAACTGTTGTAAGAACTAATTTACCAAATGATCAAAAGAAAAGATGGAATTATCAAGAAGTGAGAAAAACCATTCCAATGCAGTGTCCTTGAGGGACCATGGGAATAGCTTTGCTAACAAAGCATCATGGTGAAATAACTCAACACACATGGCAGTAAAGAATGAGATATGTTTTTATGGCTCACCTCTACCATTTTACTTGTCAAAATTAGGATTTTCTATCCCTTGAGGGATGGAAGTATTCAAAATAGTGAGGGCTAGAGGACTGCAATGATAATACGGTTGAAGCATGGATTGAGAAGTGGAACTAGTCAAATTGGCCAACTACGATTGCATCCACCCCATGTTTTGTAGCAAAGAATTAAGGACATGATCGGTTGACGAAACTTGACTAGTAGAGGTTTCAGAGGTTCAAGTTTTGGATGTAGGATTTCAAATCCCAATGGGACTCAATTTACTTCAACTCTGGGAATTTCCATAGACACGGTGTTGGTATTATCAACAATAGAAGTAGAGAGAGCAGAAGGACTTATGTCTACCATATGCACAAACACTCCTGGAATCCAAACATACAATTGGTGACCAATGATTTCTAATTGAACATCTTGAGGGTTCCCCAAGATAGAAGTGTGTGAGGGGACATGGGTGTCCACTATATTGGAAATCCCTCGAAGCAACTCCAAACCTCTATGATCTGAAATAAGTAGATTTCTCAACCCATTAAGAAGGGGAGCAACTTGAGTGTATAAGTTTTCTTTTCCCACAAAGTATTCAAAATCTTTAAGTATCTCTTCCAAAGATTGTATCTACTTAATGGGAAACCTAATAGAAAATTTGCAAGCTAGGGGAGAGGAAGAGTTAGAAGGAGTGGTTGGTGGAGACCTCGCTTGAACTTGAACTAATGGATGAGGAAAAAAATAAGAGGGGAAAACTGGATGAGTGTCCTATAGATAATTCCTCAAAATCAAGACCTTGGCAAGGAGGACCGAATTTTCTTCCAGAACCCATATCTAGATGTCAATAAATTCTTCTAACTATGTGTTCAAAGGTAGTGGACTGGGTTGTGAAACTCATAAAAAGAACTACAACGCTCTATCCAATACATGTCTCGATAAGAGAGGATAAAATTTTGAACAAAAAAATAAAGGTAAGAATAGGTTCACATTAGGTTCACCAAAATGTAGTGGAGGAAAAATGACACCCCTTGCCTCCTCTAAGGGTGAGTGTTACTCAACTAACTCAAGGGAAAAGCTTAGGTGACAAAGGTGGAAGGACAAGGAGTTTTGATTATATTTTGTGTTTTGTGAAAGATTAAGAGATAATGATTTTAGAGACCAAAAGAGTAGACTCCAGAAGTCTCATGAGCAAGCTAGTTGGCTCTCAACCAAGGAAATGTGTGGATGTCCTCATGATGCACTATAGTCTCATACAAACCAAAAATATAACTTGCTGATAGAAATGATGTTGAGTCTACTTAACTATTTAGAGACTAAAATCTAGAAGTTATGCTAAATTAATAGAATAATGAAAATTTAACAGAAATATCATAAAAGGAACTAACATGCATAGATTAAACAAAATGAAATGAAATGAAAAGATGGAAAAGAGGAGAAAGAACTCACAAGAGGTCCAATGTTATGAGGCCTCCCGTAATGCTCAAAATCAACAACCTACACACACAATAGGGAAAAATGTTGAGGTTGTTTAGGGGCTTGCCTTAGTCAAACCCCCACATATGTGTTCCAACCTCCATGGATAGCTAGATAGATAGACAAGAAATATAGTAGACAAAGAATAGACAAGCCAATAAACAAGTTAAAATGATGATATGTTATCAAAATAAAGAAGATAATGAAATAAAAGAGTGTATTTACCCTCCCTTAAGCAAGATAGAGATGCCGAAGGAGAGAGTGAAACACCTGAAATGAGCCAAGAAGATCAAAATACTGATGTAGAATCCAAAGAGCAATAGAACTTGCAAGAAAATGGTGTAGGAGAAGAATTAGAGTGTGAGAATGAGAATTAGAGTTCCAAGATTGAAAGAGTGAGTGAATAGAATGAATGAATGAGTAGAATGGAAGAATAGTTGAGAGAATGAAGGAAAGGAATGCAAGAGGGTATTTTCAGTGTGTCTGCAACCACAGAGGCATTACACTTAGTGGGTAAATGGAAGTGAACATCCCAATGACCCTAAAGTCAGAAATCTTTTCGGGTTGTTTGTGTGTCGTGCAGACATCTACATGTTGCGCTAGCATTCACAACAAAAATTCACTTAAATATTGAAAATAAAGGGGGGTTAGGGACATGATTAAGGTTAGGTGAAGGGGGAATTGCATTATCGAATTTTATTAGGCTAAAGGGGAGAATATGGAATGCGAAATTGCACTGGGTATAATTTTCAGCATTATAAAAAAATAGTGTTCAAACCCTTCATTAGGACCTTATTTTTTTGAAAAGAACAAATTTCCATATAAATTAGGGAGAAGAAATCACAATAGAAGTGGTAAGTCCAAACAAATAAATCTCAAAAATTGAACCTCCAATAGGATGGGACAACATGGATGCATATAATAAAAGTTTCAACTTCAAAAGCTACTGAATATAAAAACATTTTTATAAATACATAATGTATATATAATGTGCTCATAAAAAGAACCAAAAAGGACCAGATACAACCTAATTTTGCAAATACACTAACTCTATCATATTGTTGACAGAAAACTAAGATGTATCTCTGTTATTAGTAAACTATAATCAATATAAAATATAACTATCTTGGTCATTTTTGATATCTCCTACTAAAACAAAGTGCCTAAAACAAAAAAATTGTAGCAAATTGCATGTGACTATCAAAATAATGCTTTTAACATATCCTGCAACACATTTGAGTTACTTATTTGTTCTTATGAGTTATCATTTTATAAACAAATATTATTTTGTGCATCTGATTGCTAGTACCACACTTTTGAGTTATTCTAGGCCACATTTGATTGATAGTCCCACACTTTTGAAACATTTCATTGTAGTTTTGATCAATTTTGACGTGCATTTGATTCTATCGCACTATGCTTTTAATCAATCTTGCAATGCTTCTAAGTATGTATCAACATCCTTGGAAATTTTCTAAAATCATAACTAAAACAAAATGAAATTTTTAGTATTTCATATAGTTATCTACCTAATATAGACCTGCAACACATCTCATTTCTAAAATATCTTACACTATTTCAATAGACTCTAGAATTTTATCTTTGGAAAATCTTGGAAAATAACAAATATCTTTTGGAGCTTGTATAAATTTATAAATCAACATATCATTATCGATGATACTATAAAATATATTAAAGTTTGATCTATAGATATCTTATATTTTTTTTTTATCTATAACTTGTCTTTGTGCTTGAAAACTTTCTTATTTCAAGTAAGGTGTTAAGTTAGCATATATCATTAGTGGATACGCTAGCTCAAGAGCTTTGTCTAATCTTTAGTGGCAAGAATCCACTCCTTATCTATCATTTTTCTTGAACTCACAAGGATAGTTCAAGAAAACATATATTTATCTATCATCTTGTTTGAACTCACAAGGATACTTCAAGTAAGCATATCTTTATTTATCACCTTGCTTGAACTCACAAGGCTAGTACAAGTAAGCATATCTTTATCTATAATATTTGTTGGACTCGCAAGGCTAGTTCAAGTAACCATATCTTTATAGATATCATCTTTCTTAGAATCACAAATCTAGTTCAAGTAAGCATATCTTTATCTATCATCTTGCTTGAACTCACAAGGCTAGTTCAAGCAAGCATATCCTTATCTATAATATTTATTGGACTCACAAGGCTAGTTCAAGTAACCATATCTTTATCTATCATCTTTCTTAGACTCACAATTATAGTTCAAGTAAGCATATCTTTATCTATCATCTTGCTTGAACTTATAAGGCTAGTTCAAGTAAGCATATCTTTATCTATCATCTTGCTTGGAATTAGAAGGCTAGTTCAAATAAGCATATCTTTATCTATCATCTTGCTCGGAATTAGAAGGCTAGTTCAAATAAGCATATATTTATCTATCATCTTGCTTGGGTTTACAAGGCTAGTCCAAGTAAGCATATCTTTATCTTTTATTTTTGTTTGGATTCAAAAGGCTAGTTCAAATAAACATATATCCTTCTTGATCCATTTTCTTGGACTCATAAGCCTATTTCAAGTAAACAATCTTGATCTTAAATTAATATCATTTGGAGATCTAGATTAACTTTGATCTATTTTGGTGGTATCCAATAATTATATTTTATCAAGCTATTCAAATAGTATCCAATCTTAAAGTCCAAAATATTTTTACATATCTATAATAATTGTTCATGCCCATCACAAGGTCATGATATAAGAAAATCACAGAATCTCATCAAACTGATTCAAACATGCAAACAAAAATGAGTGGTAGCCAACATGAAGTGGGAATGTATTTTAAACAACCACCCCAAGATGGATATGAGGGCCCCATGCCATCATCTTCATGGTTTATTCTCATTGATGAAGATACTAATTGAGAGCCAATGTTAGAAAAATTATAAGAATTTAAACAATATTCTAAAGCAATGAGAGTTATGGAACTTCTTTTTTTGTGAATCCTAATCACTATCTTCAAATGTTAGCTCAAAAAGGTGCCAAGCTGCCTTCTAATTATGACAACCAAATTTCATTGCATAACCTTATAAATCAAGTGATTGCCACTTTTCTTCATACATTATTAGCTGTACCTGACCTATCTAAGATCTAATGACACTCTTATCATGAGACACACGAATAATTTGCATCTAATCCATTCCATACCATTGATCAATTTATGCAAAATGTCACTAATCCCAATATGCAAAACATGTCTCTTCCATATAATTTTTCTCAAGCAAGTTCTTCATATGTAACATCCTTCCTTCAATCCTTATCCATGCTACAACAAACAAATTCCTAAATTATCATAACTTAACCCCATCATCCCACTCATCAACAATTTCAAATGCTCCCAATGTCATCTCAAACAAATGTGCCACCTAATCAATACCCCATTTCACCTAGTCATAACATCACTTCACCTCCCATGAATAACCCTCTAGGTTATTCTTCTATTTCATGCACTTCCCAAGTACCTCCATTCAATACACTTGCAAGAACATATATCCCACAAAACCCTCCATATTTTTCCACATACACACCTTCCATTGTATCTACCTCTACACCCACAAATGAATTGGCATCAAAAATTTAATATTTACAACAAAAGATGGAAAATATGGAAATCAGCCACAACAAAATTAGAAGAAATATGTCCTTACCCATTTTATATGTCTATACCCATGATCCCCTTTCCTCAAAATTTTGGCATGCCTAAATTTGATAAATACAAAGGAAAAGGTGATCCATGTGAACATATAAGGTAATTTTACCTACCTTATATTGAGGTTACTTATAATGGTACATTTAATGCATCTCTCTCCATAAAGTTTAGGAGGTTAATCCATTGAATGGTTCTCTCACCTAACTCATGGAATCAAGAATTTTTATGAGTTAGCACAAAAATTCATTTCCCATTTCTCATATAATATTAAACATGAAATCTCTATGACTGATCCTTGTAATAAAAACAAAGGAATGGATAATCCTTTATCACCTTTTTACAATAATGGAGGAATATGGCAAGAAAATTCCTACAAGACCATTCCTAAAAAATAACTTGTCCACATATCCACTCAAAATATAAACCAAGAAATGGTCTTCCACCTACAAGTCTAATGTGCTAATACATTTGATGAGATCATAGGAAAATGAATAACCTTTGAAATTTTTCTCATTGCTAAGGGTCTTGTGCAAATTATAAGGATATCAAAGACAATGGCATTCAATCTAATGATAGACCTTGTATTTGGGTGAAAAATAAAAAAATTGTCAATGATGGTGTAGTAGATGTAAAAGCTATATCCAAATCACACAATCACCCTCTAACATACAATTATCAACAAACACACGAGAAAATACTCAAGGTATCACTATCCCTAGGGGACCACCTAGGAAAAATAATGTTGCAAGACAAAAATATAATCCTTTAGGGGAGCCTATTAAATCCACTTTGCAAAAATTGATTCAATCTAAGCTTAGTACATTACTAGAATTTAGAAAATATGAACCTCGGATTAAACCCTCATGGTACAAAGATAACAATTTTTTTGAATACCATAACATCAAAGGGCACAAAACTCCTGATTTTATAAAATAAAAAATTCTTATTTGGGATCCTATAGACTAGGGTGATATTAATATAGAAGTTTGTCCATCTTAATCTAATGATGATCTCAAGGTATACATAGATCCAATCCCTAACTATTGGTAAGGAAACACCTCTAATGAGGGCAACAACTTCACAGATGCCAATTATGCTTTTGTTCCATATGAATACTTAATGGCTCAAGTGGAAGAAACCAACACACATAGGGGTAAAATAACTCCTCGAGATATCCCTTCCATCCTATCCAAAGATCCATTTCTATCTTAAGATCAAAACAACCCTTCCAATTCGACCATTATCTGACTCCATCTCAAGACCCAAACATATCTTCCATGCCATCTCATGATATCCCTCTTGATTCATCCTATGATCCTACCCCATGTCAAGATCAAAGTATCCCTTCATCTCATAATTCTATCTCTTCCATAATGTTGGTGTGAGCCCAAGACCACCAACTACAACAAAAAAGTCCTTCACGAGATAAAGAGAGGTAACAGAAGGCCATTTCACCAAATAAGCAATGAATAATATTGAGATGCTTAATTTACATACTGTACAAGCTTTTAAAGCCATGAGAAAGGTATCGGGTGGAAAAACTACCCACACAGGAAAAACCACCTGGGAGAAACTAATAAGAGTAATCTACCCTAAGTGAAAAACTTAATTACACTAACACCCCCCTTAAGTGCAAGCTTAGGGAGAATGAAGATGCAAAAATGCAAAAAGGCAATATGGGTCATGACTACACAACCATGTTAGGTACCCATTTACAACTACAAAAATAAATCTCTCACAACCAGAGAAAAGGAGAAAAACTCTGTGGGAAAAAATCCCTCTCCAAAAGAGAGAAAAGAAAAGAAAAATCGATGCATGGATGGAGGAATCAATCACACCCCCAAGGACTACATACATCATATATATACAATCAATATCCCCCCATAAGAGGGAAAGAAATAGAATATATAGCCCCCCACGATGTGTAATCAGCTACAAAAATGCTAAGTGCCTGAAGAAAAAACATGATCCAATGTCGACAAACAACTTGTCTCCCTTTTGGAAGAAACAAAACCAAATACAAATGCAGGTATTCTTCCCATTCTAGATAGGAATCAACAAGTGAAATCCAAATGTAGGATGAAAATATCTCTGAAATATGCTCATGTGTCGCCATGACCTTGGAAGATGATGCCACAAACCAATTAGGAACATGCCCAATCACAAAAAAAGGTGACAAACAAGGTACCACTGGAAACTGATCCTAAACAATATCTAGAGACTGAGATGGAGTGACATCAGTTGTACCACAACTATCATCAAATAGGAGGGATATACCCTCAAATGTGTCTTCCAAGTCAGAAATGTGAGATTCCACAAACAATGAACCAATGTCTGACAAATAAGAATCCCAATTAGGAAGACAATGAGATACTTGTTGTGATGAATTACTGGACATGCTCAATGAATAATCAACACAAAATGAATGGTCCTACATAACAAGAATGATAGGAGCCTCAATCAATGACTTTGCACAATGAATCATTGAAGGTGAAGGTACATCAATTGTCTCTGATGGAGAAGAAGGCGTATTTGAAGAACCCTCATCATCTTCATATGAAGACTCAAAGTATTCCAAAACTTCAAACTCCTGCATAGTAGCATGATCATAGGGTATCCTGTCTAAAAAAATGAAGAGGCACAAGACAATCTGAAACATGATCATCTGGGAATAGTTGAGTATCAAAACCTCCATATATTTCCCAAATTTTAGCCCAAAGAATATATGGACACTCAAAATGATCAATAGCATCCAAAGTGGCATCATTAGTATGCATTACAATAACTCCTAGGACATGATCCATTTTGCAATTCCATGCAAATTTCTTACTATCAGTACCAGGAAGGGGAGAAAGATTATACAAATGTGGCAACAAATGAAGCCATCTAAGATGTTTTATGATACCATCTCTCCATTGTTCATAGTTTCCCCTTTTCAACATAATCACAACAGGATGAATTGTGAAACCCATAATCAACTATGACAAATCTCCAAAAATATAAAGACAATAACCTTCAACAACAATTAGAAACTCACAAATACTACAAATGAAGCCTTCCCAAAATACTTCAGGAAGCAATAATGCAAAAAAAGGGTTGAGAATCAAGCAACTCCAATATTGAACTTCAATGGATTAAAAGCACCACCGAACAAAAAAATATGAGAGAAATTCCTCAACCACTGCAAAGGTGATGAAAATACCTTTCCTTTGATACGTGGTTTGCGAAAATCGGCCTCCGTTTGCAAAAGATATGCACAAATAAAAAAAGGCCTATAGAGGCACTTTGGAAGCACCAATAAATAAGCACCTGAGGGCTCAATTTTGGTTGCCCGTGTGACCAAATCCTTGAGAAGAGGAAAAAAAAATGGTGCCAAACACCAAGTACACCAATGTCCACACTAGCTCAAGTAGAACAAATCAACTCTGCACCCATGAGAGATTACCAACACCACGTGAACCTTGTCTCACACCTTCAAGGCAAAAGAGAGGGTGTTTAAATGGCTAAAAACAATCACATGCAATCAATGTGGGATAATATTTTGCAATCTTCCAAAGAACATGGGCCCACTTCCTCTGATACACACTTGGAAACCCTAAAATGAAATATTTCAAAGAAAACTTTATAAAATATAAAGTTTGAAAAATTCACTGCAATCAATTTGTCACGACTACAAATAGGAAAAATCAACCTTCAATAAATTGAATGCAAAATTTTGTGAATTCCTCCAATAGGTGATTTTCCCTTTGGACATAGCCACTAGACACAATGCCAGCAATGAATAAAAAATGCCACACACAACGCCTTGAAGGTAATTTTGAATCGGGTCTTCAAGACGGCTTTTGATTTTAATCCTTCATCTGAAAAACTTCACACAACCTCCAAAGAACAAAAATTCCTCCAAAAATCATGTTAGGAATGAGAATCGACTTTTTAAGGAAAATCACACCCTTTTTACAAAAATTCAAACACCTCTAATTTGGTGTATCCACTCATGCCTCAAAAGGACGCCACCAATGATGAAGAAATTCACGCCCAACAAGAGTTCACAGTCAACAAAACAAAGAACAATTCACAACCTCCCAAGTGAAAATCATGCCCAGGATAGAGGAAATTGCACCCACCAGAGAAAATGACAGACACTCCATATGTAGGCCTCCAACAAAATTGAGCCCTCTAGGGTGTGAACTCGGGCTTCAAAGAGAAATTCCAATACGGAGGGCACTGCTTCCAGAATGAGGGAAATTCGGGCCTCCAAGAAATCATGGCCTAGGGTTAATGGTTCATGCCCTCCAATTAAATGCATCCTTCCAGTGAAGAAACGATAGCCACAGATAAAATCGTGGCTTCAAATGCAGGCAATAGAAAAAAATGCCTCACAACTGCAAGAAATCATGCCGAAAAACCAAATGCATTCCAATAACTCCAATCGCCAACAATAGGAAAGAAGAATATCAGGAATGAGGCAATTTTTAAATTTAAAAAATTTCAAATGCTGAATAATCTCCAGCAATCAATTGATCTCAACAATCTCCAATGAAGACTATCAAGGAAGGAGTTGCAAATTGGGTGGCTCTGATACCATGTTGGTGGGAGCCCAAGATCACCACCAACAATAAAAAGTCCATGAGATAGAGAGAGGCAACACAAGGCTATTTCACCAAATAAGGAGTGAATAATATTGAGATGCTTAATTTACATACTATATAGACTTTTAAAGCCATGAGAAAGGTATCGGGTAGAAAAACTACCCACGCGGGAAAAACCACCTGGGAGAAACTAATCAGAGTAATCTACCCTAAGTGAAAAATTTAATTACAATAACACATAATATACCATGATCCTACCCCAAGTCAAGATCAAAGTATCCATCCATCTCATAATTCTATCCCTTCCATGATATCCCATGATCCTACCACAAATCAAGATCAAATTATTTCTTAATTTCCATGTATCATGATCCTAATCCTCCATCAAAGATCATCCATCATCCCATCTATCCAAGTAATGCATAATCATCTAAAATATCATCTTGACTAAGATCATGCATCTTATCCATGCATTCTTTGATCTTTGTTTATAATATTCTATTGATCTATCTTCTATTCAATTGCACTACCTCTAGTATGGGGCATCTGGTTAATTTTACTATTCTAAATTTCTATCTACCTATCATAATAAATTTTAGTTTGCTTTTCCATCTCATTTAAACAATGATCCTATTCCTAATTGGGGGCACTTTTCTTGGACCTAATAATTGTTTGTACATATTTAATCCATAATAAACTTACTATCCTCTACTTATCCATCGACTAATTTTATTGGAATCATAAGTCTAGTTCAAGTAAACACATCTATATCATTCATTTTTCTTGGACTAAAAAATCTAGTTCAAGTAAGTTCATATATTTATCTATTTTTTTCTTGGAATCATAAGTCTAGTTCAAGTAAACATGTTTTTATCTAGATTATTTTTCTTGGACTCATAATTCTAGTTCAAGTAAACATATCTTTATCTATAATTTTGCTTGGGCTCATAAGTCTAGTTCAAATGGACACATCTTTATCTATCACGACTTCATAAATTATCGGTATCTATTGTTTCACCTATCTACCTATCATCTCATAATAAATGTTCCTATGCCTAATTGGGGAAAATTTTTCCTTGACCTACTAGAAAACTACACATTATACAAAACATCACTCACTTTCATAAAACCCTTAAGCAAGAGATTGCTACTGAACTAAGTTTTATGCCTACATAACTTATTTCCTAACCCATTCTTATTCATTTTTTTATCTAATCAATCCAAGCCTTAACGAATATATCTTTCCTATGATAGGCCTTATCTAAATTGAGCTTATATTTTGGAAAGAGATATGATGGCTATTGATTTTATTTGTTATTTGGTGTTTTATTATTGTTATTATTTTATATTTTTGTCTCATTCTTATGCTTACTCAAAGCCATATTGATCTTTCAATATTTTGGTGTGTCTAGAGAATCTTGGAATGGGGCATAGTCATTATTTTTGTATGTTGTGTTTCTACGACGTTCTTGTAATACGACCATGGAAAATACTTATCTTGTGTGTGATTGAGGTAACTTCTTGCTTAAATAAATGTCCTTTTCATACTAGGTTATTCATACATTTTGTGCACTAGTATTATCATGCTCTAAGTTTTACTTTCTTACATATTCAAAATGGGTTTTTGTATGTGTGGTATGAGCAAGAGCAAACCTTCTTGTTTACAGAGTCAAAGTCCATGTAAGGGATACAAATTCATATTGGTTCCTTATAAATTGGTTTATAATATCCACTTTCTTTATCAAAATAAGGATTTCTCTTCACACTGTTTAAGTCATAACCAATGTACGAAGTATCTTTCCACTTTTCATATCCACCCATCCTACATATCTCCATCCATTTTATTTCCTATTTATAGGTTTTTCTTGAGATTTGATCAATGGTCTAATTGACATCATTTTCATTTCATTTTATTCACACATTTCTTGCATACACAATCATTAGCATAAAAAATAACATCATCACATCACATTATAGCCATAACATTATAATAATAACATACACAATATCATATAATCATATCCTCATCGTCATCATCTTAAGAATTATACAAAAATAAAAATCTAATCATATATGTAGCATACATATAATTGCATCATCACATCATCATGATTATAGACTCATATAGAAGGAAAATTAAAACATAAACATGCATGTACATTATAAAACATCATCATCATATAATATCCATGATATGATTATACATTGCCAAAATATGATTTCATCTCATAAATATGTCAAAATAATATAAGTATCATAATGTACATCGTCATAATCAATACATGGGCTACATGAGCCATAGATATGCATATACATAGCCCATAGGAAAAAATGGTACACAATCTACAAAATTTAGCAATAATGCTATGATGAGTTCCCTCCCTCAAAATGGCCATGTGATCATGGGTGTAAACCTATAGGTTCTTGTGATGGACTTGTTGGCCATACTAGTGGTGTCCCCATAGTCCCTTGATTGACTGATCTATGTGACCTCGACCTCCCTGAATGGATCCCTAATACAAAATTGTGTACCTGTCACTTTGTAGGAATCTCCCTCTCATATAGCGACCTATAATATAATGCCTTCTATGTAGATTGCATGATCTCTATCATAGATGGTCCCAAAGGATTGTCAACTATATCTTTGATCCTCTACCATCAAACTACCTTAGCGTCCCTCTCTATCTGCAAAGTATCCCTCTCTACTATAACCTAGGCTAGCTAGATCTGTAGTCCATCTCTCTTAGTGGTCTATTAGGATAGCTATATCTATATGCTATCTTGCTTAGCCCAAGCCTGATCACTATCCCCAATGGCCTCATCTTGCTGCCTTCAAGCCTCATCTTACTCTGATAGGACCATAGCTAGTCATACTTGTGTATTATTATCATCTATGCTTGCCACAACTACTCCATCCATCATATCCTCCTTGATCCTCATATCACCCTCCATGCTCTCCTCTCTCCTCCCATATCTCCATCTCCTCTATCATCCCCACCCTCCATAAAAATATTCTTGGCTCTCATCCATAACACTCTTGGTCACCTATTTGCTCCTCCTTTCTACTGTCTAATACCCTCTCTTAGCATTGTCATCCTCAGAATTTTTCTAATCCACTAGGTATCACAATCTATTGTAGTCCTTACATCTATCACATCCCCCCATAGGTCCTAGGGTATTGGTGTGAAGGCCTCAAAATTTGCAAATAACCATGTCTAGAGATATCATGTGCACCCAATCTATGGACCCCCTATCATTTCCATGCAAACACCTCATCTCTAATAGGCTTCCCTATACCTATCCGAACCATACATGCTTTGGAATGTACCTCTCTATAATATGTGTAGCCTTCCCAATAAGATACCCAGGTTGTTGGAAATAGGGTATTTGTTCGTCATCATTCGCCTAGATCTCATAGTCCCTTCATGGCCTCCATGTAATCATGTCCAAGTTATCCTATTCTCACCTCTAGTAGGGCATGTTTCCTAACTATTTATGTGTCGCCATCCTAGAATATATGTATGTACCTAAGGTAATCCTATCCCTCATACTCTATTAGTCACTGGTTGTGTCACCGCTATATGCTCCCACACCCATAAGTGGAATAATTTCACCCCCCATGATAGGATAGCTCCATATCATACACCACTTGATGCATGCCATGATATAGGTGGGTGAGTACACATGGTCCTCATACAAAAACATTACCCTCATCTAGTATCCTCTCCAAAAATCTCCCCCAACCAATAGAGAATTCTCTTAATTGGTGATATGGGAGTAGTACCCTGTTGATCACTCCTACCAGTAGCACTAGTAGTTTGTGAAACCTCCCCATAATTATCATCAAGTCCATCTATCTATAATCATATTGAGGTCATTTTTCAAGAATATCTTTCCTAGTACACTCTCTCTTGAGTCTGTGTCATAGATCATCTGCTCCCCATAGATCGAAATCCTCAAGATCCTTAAAACATCCTCTACAATGATCATAATCTATCAAATTAGGAAGATGAAACAATTGTGCTCATCATTCAATCGCTC
Source organism: Sequoia sempervirens (assembly GCA_007258455.2). Classification (NCBI taxonomy): domain Eukaryota; kingdom Viridiplantae; phylum Streptophyta; class Pinopsida; order Cupressales; family Cupressaceae; genus Sequoia; species Sequoia sempervirens. The sequence continues at coordinate 139,427 of VDFB02325062.1, read as the reverse complement.
GTCGTGCCATTGCTCCACCAATGCTATCATCATGGCTAGATTAGTACTGCACCTTGGGCATATGTGTGATGTACCACATACCCACCAAACCTAGGAATGCATCCTCCTCCTCGCTCAATTGATCCCTTAACATCATAGTCATTGGGTGTCATTCACTTGACATGAGCTAATCCAACTTCTCCCATAGCCATCAAATGCATAACATTATCCTTAACACAAAGTATCTTACTTCTAACTTTGCATCATATGCACCACATTTTCCCTCATTTGCATGATTTTATCAATTACATTGCATTGCTTACCATTTGCACATTTTTACACCAAATGCGCTGCATTTCACCTCATTTGTGTAATTTATCACTTGTATTGTATTTCTAATCATTCACATTGTATATCCTTCATTCATGCAATTTAATCAATTGTATGGTGTTTCTTCTCATTTATGCAATAGTGCATCATTTACATAACCTTATATCATTTGTGCCACATCTCCTATCATATGCGTGATAACACATCATATGCACATTATTTTCTATTATTTGTGAATTTATAGGTAAAGTCATGCATCTAATTAAACCTAACTCCACCCCTCATTAATGCAGCTAGAACTAACCCTAGAGACCTAAAGGTTAGGCAATTATCATTGGACCTAACTAGGCTTTCCGCTTGAAGACCACACACACTTTTCCTAATGAATGCTCCTAAGAATGTTTGCCATCTTTCCAACTTCTTTGCTCTGGATGCTTTGGATTTCTTAGGTTGTTAGATTGTAAATGAGGACAAATGACCCTTCCCATGAGTATTTGTAGCCTCCTGAAACCATAATCTTGCCCATTAACCTTGATCCCTCCTTCCCTATCCTATTTCACTATCTCCTTTGTTACTTTTCTTTCCATTTAGCTATGTTTTTCACGTCATATCTATTCATCCTAGCCTATCCATCCTATCGAGCTCAATCCAAAAATTATTATTTTTGAATGATCTCTCAAAGGGGCATCCTACCTCCATCCCTCGGTACATTGGGGCACATTGGGGCATGTCTCTAGCATTTTTTTTCACAGTATCGTTATTTCTTTAAAACAATACCATAAAACACATTGTCTCAAAGAGGGGAAAAATGTAGACATCTAAAATAATCAATGCATTTCCATTTTTTATTTTATCATTTTCTCATCAATTCTTCTATTTATATTAATTAAATACATTAATATTTCCTCTTTTTATCTATAATAATTAAATAATTAATTATTTAACTATCTCAGTATTTCCTTGTTAATTAAATAATTTTACATTAAATTTATCATTTTCCCTCCAACATTAATTTTGGTCCTCTATAATTAAAAACAAGTTTTAAATTATTTAATTAGCTAACATTCCTCTCAATAATTAAATAAATTAAAATAATTTATTTAAATTATTTTCCCTCTAAAATAAATATTTTATTTATTTACCCAACTATACTCTTATGAATTAAACAAATTTAATTTAATCTTATCTATTTACTAAATTTAGCTCTTACTTGTTGAAACGAATGTTGCACACACACACACACACACACACACACACACACACACCAATAGGCAGATAAATTCTCACAGAGTATTGCGAGAACCTACCTTTCTTGAAAGATCCCACCGAGAAAACCTAAATCTAAGACAAACTCGGTTTGATCCCAAGGCTTAGGTATGTTAGGTTTTGACACAGTAGGTTCACTTAGGGTTCATTGTGATTTTTCTTTTAAACACGAGGGGTATATGGTTGTTAGGAATTAGCTGGTATCCAAAAGATAGAAACATAATCTAAGTTTGATCATTCACATGTCACTCAATAACTTCATGAAATCAAATAATTTGCAATAATATTTCATGAAATTCAAGTTACTTGCATATATTCAAGTAGATTTAGCATTAAACATTCAACAACTTCATGGAATCGAAATATTTATAATAAAACTCCATGTATTTATCAATTTTGGAACATTTTCTAGAAATATAACACATCTACTCTAAAATAAAGCATAAAATATTGCAATGTAAAATTTCTCCCAGGTATTATCCACGCATGCCTCAAGAAATAACTAAATCAGAGAAAACCATTCTATACTTCACCATATTGCTTCACAACTAGGCATAGAATGATGCAAGAGTTTAAAGAGAGGGGGGTCATTTGCCACCGAATAGTGTTAGTATGCACCCTTAAATGGTGCAGCACACAGTCTTTTCCGATAGGAAAAAACAATCATCTACGTAATATTTCATATTAGGAAATAGCTTTGAATTAGCTTTGATATTAGCTAACTCTAATGAAATATACAAGTTTTTAGTTTGGAATGGAACATAAAACAAGAAAAAGAATAAAACTTGATTTTTTTTAATTCTCTGGAATCCACAAATTCTGAACTTAAAAAATAAAATAAAGCAACTAATGGCCTTTTATAAGAACAAGGCCCCAAAGAGTTTAAAACTTGAGCATATGAAAGAGAATCATAAAAATGAATAAAAATGTAGCACGTGGTAGATGACAGTTGGCATAAGAACTTTCCAAACGATGTCAAAGATACTATGAATTTACTTCAGTAGAAAAATTCCAATCTTCGGGCTCCAGTCACGGGCACTTTCGTATAAAAAGTAAAACCGTTGGCACTTTTCTCAAAATCTCTGAGATTAATTGTCTTCATTGGGTCTGAGAGTAATCATACAAAATTCATTCCAAAATTCTACCCGTGCATAAAAATCCCAGTCTTCTGTTACTCGTCTATATATTCTTCTTCACTAGACTCTTGGTTTGAAGACTCATCTTCGCCTCTTCTCTGCTGATATTCCCGGAAAGCAATCAACACTTGATGTATAGATTCTTTTGGAATGCATTCAATTACCTTCCAACTGTATTTATACTTTGAATATTCTTTTTTTATTTGAATGATAGTTTCATTCCTCCGCATTACTTTTGTTCCATATTTTCTCATAGCATTCCTGCACATTATGATATCATCAATGAACTCTCGACTCAATGAATGAACAAGGTCCTTGTTTACCTTTTCAATCCATCCCTGAAATATTTCACTTCCTCGTCATCTTTTCCTAGAGTCTGAGGATCATAATTTTGTCGAGATAACATTTCAATGAAGCTCCCATCTTTATCCACTAACTTCTTACATACCTCAGTGACCTCTTCTAATCCACTTATGCACTGTGATAAAGTGTCACTTCCCAACTTAATTGTCTTATCCATTTCTCAAGCACCAAAACTTCTTGTTCCATAACTATCTTCTCATTTATCAATTCTCAAACATCCATCTGAAGAACCCTTAACCTCCACCCTTCTATGTCATTCTGCTCTTGGAAATCTCTGCACTCACTCTCAAGTCTGATGGACTTGTCAAGCCAATGGTATGACTCCTTACACCTCCAAATTGTATCCCTTATTTATTCTTCACCTTGCCTCAGTAGGTGTTCTATCCATTCTTCAAACACGCTCAATTTATGTCAAAGCATTGTGATAGCATCTACCTACTCTTTAGAAATTAGCACCAGATTCTGTGACAATTCAATTTATGTTTGACTAGATTGGGCTGGCAATTTGATATAATTCTCTAGGCAAGCAATCCTTTATTTTAATTCTCTTTTATTTTTCTTATTCTTCTTCACTTGAGCATCAATCATCTCTAAATTCACCTTCATCTCTTCTAACTCGTGCCCCCATGGTGAATGTCCTACATCAATCGTCCTCACCATGTAATCCCTAGTTGTCATTTCATGCTTTCTCTGCTCTCCTATCAGAGTAGCTATCTGGAGAGTTCTTCCTCCATCTGAATTCTTCTTTACAACATGCATAGTATTTTCTCTAGCTCTAGGTTTAGGATTTTCTATTTCTTGCATTAAACTTTTGAAATTCAGAGGCACAAATTCCACCTCCAACGATAGAGCCAATTGCTTGACTAACCAGTCAGGTGCTTCTTCATTTTGTCCTGCCTCTTCAGTATTACCTCGTTCTTGAGGATCAAATTATTAATAAACTTCTTCTCTTAATCATTTGACATTGCCCATTGCAACCTTCGAAACTTGTACATTCTCTATCCTCAATGGCAAGGATTTTGTATTACCTTGATTTTCCATTGTCTCTTTCTCTCCAAGACTTACATTTTCCTATCCTACCCTATTTTTAGTATCAACCCTTGGAGCAGTCTCTTCACGTTGTCTTGAAACATCAAGATTATCATCATTTCTTGATTTATTACCTAAGGTCTATAAGGACTCTATACCTTTGTTCTTATCCCAAATTTATCCTAGTTCTTCAAAAGTCTATGGTTGCTCAACAATATTTTTAGCTCTTCCTTGGGAAGGCTGATTTTCAGTTGTACGATCATAAACTGTATCTTCTTCATCAATAATAGGAATAGGGATTTGAACTATAGTGCCCTCTATTTCTCTTACATCTATTTCCTTAAGGTTTCTCACCTCTTGAGCGAGTGATCCTATTATAAATTATGCTTCTTCTCTACTTTTAGGATATGACCCTGTATCAGGAACTTCTTCCACCACAGATTGCATCATTGGATCTCCTTTAGATTGTTTCTCCTTAAGATGTTTCATCCTAGCAATCCATTTCTTGAGTTTCTCCTCAAATTCTTCTTTAGTTACATCAGGATCTTCCTTTGCAACTATAGGAGTTCCTCCCAAAGCTTGTCTTATTGCTGCAGTATTGACTGAGGGTGGAGAGGTAAATATTTCTGTCATCTTTTGTGACTGATGAATAAGTATGGGATGACTACATGTGATACATGAGGATACGAAGTGTAATTATACCACTAAATGTCAATCCCAATAAGATCAATCAACAAAACCAAACTAGGAAACCATTAAAACATAGCATATTAAAATACAAAAGCTTCAGAAACACCTATTCTAATCCATTGAAACTTATCCTATCAGGGGAGTGGCATCGCATTGATGTGGAATGGCGACCCTTTCCCAATCCTGTGGATAAATGAACCTATTTCGATCAATTATATTGAAGAGAATTGACAAAACCGATGATAGATGTATGATGAAACATGATTTAAAGCTAAATGAACATGATGCAAGCTATTTTAACATGATCTATGCTAAGATGATTGATATGGGTGAGTGCAAATCTAATCTAAATAGATTTTAAGCTAAAAATATTGAAACCCTAATTACCAAATAAGCTAAATGTATGCATCTATGTTATCATGGAAGCTATTAATGGAAGCTAAGCTAATATGCAAGTAAATTAAGCTAAAATATGCTAAATAAGTGCTAAATATGAGTGCAAGTGCAAGTGATTTTAACAACATAAGTTTGATGTTAAAAGATGGATCCATTTGTCTCCAAATAGTGACCTATTTATAGGAGGACAAATGAGAAATGAAGGGATGAGATAAAAAAGGTTAATCAATGGTCAAGGATGGAGGAAGTTGGAGGCATGGATCATAGATTCTCATCAAGGGATGAGAATCAATGATGCAATTTAATCAAGGGTTCACCTTTATCCAAAAAAACACACTTTCAAAACCTTTCCAAAAAGTTTGTTTCAAAAAGGAATATTCCCCTTTTTCAAATGAGTGAAGAAAGAGGATGTTCTTTGGAATATTCTTATGGGTGAGGAAAATAAAAATTTAGCAAATTAAAAAAAAGTTTTAATGTACAAAAGGGGAAGGAATATTCCATGAGAATATTCCTTTTGGAGGAATGTGCAAAGGAGGAATATTCCCTTGCAAGTGGTGGGGGGAATTAGGTTAATTAGTAATTGATAATTAAACTAAGGTTTAACTATACAATTAAGGGGAATTAGATGATATTCATTAAATAAAGCGATTTAATGAAAAGGGGGAAAGTGAAATGATATTTAATTAAATAACTTAGGGTTATTCAATTAAATAAGAAGACTTAGGGACTTAAATTAAATAATCAGATTATTTAATTTAATAGGACGAAATGTTAGCATGAAAGGGGGTGAATTAACTCGATCAAATCAATTAGGTTAATAGATGCAAATAACATAATTAATTAAATAGCTAAGCTAATTGAATCAATTAAGCAAAAAAAGGATGGGTTTGAGGACAAAACGGTGTTAGTATACTTGATTCGAGTGCATGATATCATTCGAGACATTTTTAAGTGTCTACATTTTTCCCCTCTTTGAAGCGAGGTACCTCTTACTTTGGTTCAAAGACTGATGCCCTTCGGATTAAAAACTACTTCTTAAATCAAAAAATCAAAAAATTATGATTTTTGGATTCCCCACTATTGCCCCAATGGAAGGAACAAGCTGGTTCCTTGCCCCCTCGAGAAATCGGGCAATTTTTTTAAATTTTGGGTTAATTTCTCGAGAAAGGTAAAATACTGCCTTAAGGATTTGAAAAGACTCCGAGATGCAAAGAACATGCCAAAAATGAAAAAAACGGTGCAAAGTAAGCTTCAATTTGGCAAGATTGGTGAAATTGGTGAAAAACCCTTGCTTTTGGTTAAAATTAAGGCAAAAAACCCTAATTTTTTGGCTTAAATATGTGATGAAGGGTCACTTTCAATTCATTTGTGCATTCACACCTTAGAGATTTTTCATTTTTGAGCTTTGATACCCCAGCGAAATGGCTCATCGTGTGCTCCCTCTTCATCTTTCAGATCGAGTATGAGAGTTCCAACAACGTGCAGACATAGGACCCCGGTATGTGACTTTAAACTTCTCTCGATTTCCACTTTTAAGTGCATTTAATAGGGAATCAAAGTTAGGTTCCTGGGCGGTTGGGTGGACATGATGGATAGGTTCTGGGGGCACCACTGCCTCCTCCACCTCCACAGTAGCCAAATGCACAGGCACAGGCACAAATTCAAGCTCTCATTATAGAGAGAGATCAACTGCGTCAGTAGCTGCAGGATATGATTGCGTAGCGAGATCACGAGGTTTAGTTGTGAAAGCAACTAGACCTTCAGCTAGCCTAGGAGTTTGGGAGGAGACAGTAGTTAGAGGTAGTGACTACAACATCACATGGCCGTACTATATTTGCTAGGTTGTACAAAGAGGAAATCATAGAGGTTGAATACTACCGCATGCATTATCATCGCGATGTTCCTTAGGTGATGCGACAACTTGATTTTTCATAGTAGAGTAGAGCACCACCTAGAGTTGAGGATTAACCATTAGTTAGGGGTGAGTCCAATAGCCATGAGGGTTATCCATTTTGTAGACACTTTTTGGGTATTTGTCCTGATTATTTATATAGATATACATTCATGGGATCCTTTTTGATAGCCTCATGGATATTGTATTTTTGATCGATATACAAATACATTGATCCAGATTCAATATGTGATGTGCCATTTATTTCATACTTATGAATGTATGGATGCATTTGATATGATGTGATGTGATACGATATGCTTATGTATGGATGCACTTCTATTTTAGTATCTTCCTATGCAACTTATGGATTTATGATGATGCATATGGATGCATGGGTAATGCAGATGTTCATGATAGTGTGATGCATGTTTATGATATGATAATGATATGTATGCATTTTGATGATTTATGGATGCATGATGGATGACATGATGATGTTTTTCTTGACTGTCATGATACCAGGTTAGCACAGAGAGAAGATAGAAGAAATAAGATGAATGATTTGACCATTGATTTTGATGGTAAAGTCCAACAAGTCCTTGATCCACCAAGACTTTATTAGAGATGGTGACGAGAGATGCATGATGATTTTCTCATATCTTGGTATTGGGGTTTTCCGTCATTCCTTATTGTTTGATATAACACATAGATACGATGCATCAAAGTATTGATAACTAGGATGGCGTTGTATCTAGTTTAGATGGAATTTGACTCTACAAATAGGTATGATAGTTCTTGTTCACATCTTGACATACAAAAACCTCGTTGGAATGTAGTTTAGTAGTTCAGAATATATTGGACCAAAACATACGCAATAGTCAACAATCTACCTTGAACAACTTCCCTACACACAACTAAGCAAGTATGTGCCAAGATTATTCTACAAGAATACCCACAAGCACAACAAACAAAAGATAATGATCGATGCCCCATTCCTTTCTCTCTAAATCGTTTAGATAGATATCATCAAGAGATCTTGGGAATGGTTCATAATGATAAATTAGAAGAAAAGATCAAAGAAAAATAGTCAGTGTTATCTATATCTCTTGCCAGTCTATTTTTAGCTAAGGCTATTTCTTGTTGATGTCCATTGTAGGTAGGATGCATCCTATTTCTGATAATGTTGATGTCCATTGTAGGTAGGATGCATCCTATGGGATGGATGTTATCAGATGGTTTGATTAGGATGAGGTTTATGATAAGTTGTTGATACAAACTCCACTGACTTGTTTACCTATGATCTAGACTTTAGATTTTGACACTTAGGTTCACTTTACAACTTGTAATACTTGTTTTTCTATTTGTGTTACCAAAGATTGAAGATGACAATTAATTTATTATGGGTGAAAGTTTATTGTAGGTGAAAGAAAAATGGGATGGATGGTTTTGATTTTTTCTGGAATATTTCAATGTTTTTGTTATTTTGAAAATGCTTTTTTAGGCTTTTTTTATCCTTTTGAAAGTTTATGTGGATGTTTTGGTTTTCAATTTATTTGAGGCTGTTTAGGGTTTTCTCTAAGATATTTGATGTTGTTTAGGTCTTTTCAATGTTTTCTAATGTTTTTTTTTTACCAAATTTTCAAATGTTTTTGGGATTTTATGATATTTGAACGTTTAGGGATTTTCTAAGTTTTCTGAATGTTTAGGGTTGTTTTCGAGATTTTGAAAATGTTTAAGATTTTTTGATATTTGGATGTTTAGGGGTTTTCTAAGTTTTCGAACAAGAACCTAACCTAAAAGACTATCCTAGGGGCCTTGGGGGTTGATCAAAGATGAGTCTTGCCTATGTTATAAACACAAAGACCACATAGTTCGACTAACTTGACTTATTGACAATGAGAAATTAACAATTGATGGATTGCTAGTTTATTATGAAAAACTCCTAAAGGACTGACCTAGGGTGTCTCAGGGGCAAATCAATGATGGACTTGCCTACGTTCAAGCTTAGAAACCCTTTGTTTGACATGGTACTATTTTTGGATTTTTGATGTTTGACCTTTATAGGGATTTTGATGTGTTTTGGATGTTTTGGATTTTGACAAGTTACAATTTTTTGAATGTTTTTGGATTTTAGCTGTATAGGATTTTGAATGTTTTTTGGATTTTGTAAGTGTTTTTGGATTTTGATGAGGTTTTATGAATGTATTTTGTTTTTTCAATTGCAATTTCCAATAGCCTTAAGATATACAAGAACCCAACCCGATCCATAACGAATTTCCCCTGATGTGATACCATAGACTACTTCAATATAGGTAAGACAAACTGACCTTTGGAATGTGCCAAGTAGTACTAAGGGGATACAATACTTCACAATATTAAGCTACAATAGAGATGCAAATGGGAAATGTAATAAATAAGATGAATGATGCAATACGATGGATGGGATGATAGGGTAAAGAGCCCAGGTAGATGGAGGTGCTTTATTTATGCAAGACACCTGTTTTCTAGGTTTTCACCAAGGTACTTTCCCAAAGCGCCACCGAAGTGGTTTTCACTAGAGGACAATTTTTTTTCTTTACTTTTTAAATCCTTTTTCTCATTTTTTTTTTGGATTTTTGATCATTTTTTGTTTTTTTTGGTATTTTTCAGATTTACGCCCTTCAAGCCTAGGCATAAAACTTTTTAAGATGTAAGTTGTTAGTTGGTTCCTGCAAGGGTTCACCTTCAGGTGTTGACAATTGATATGCTCCTGATACATAACTTGCTATGATGACAAAGGGACCCAACCAGTTAGGCTGAAACTTTCCTTTACTATCTAGATCTGGAAGATTCTTTTGATTCTGCTTTAGAACAAGATCCCCTACCTGGAAAGACCGATTATTGATATTCTTGTTATAGCTCCGTTTTAGTCAGTTTTGATATACTTGCAATTGATTAAGAGTGTCAAGACGATGCTCATCCAAGAATTCTAGCTCATTTAGCTGAGATACTCTGTACTCTTCATTAGTGATTAGGTTTTGTAGTGACACTCACAATGATGGAAGCTTGACCTCAATGGGTAGGATGGCCTCCAATCCATAGACCAGGGAGAATGGGGTTGTACCTGTAGGCATGTAGATACTGGTTCAATAGGCTCACAGGATGAGATTCAACTGTAGATGCCAGTCACAACTAGCTTCATTGACCATTTTCTTTAGGATCTTTAGAATGGTTTTGTTTGTTGCCCTAGGGGTAATATGGGGTAGAGAATCGGTGTTGGATGTTGAATATTTGACATAGATATTTCACATCTTGATTCTTGAAGGGTGTTCCATTGTCTGAGATAAGGGTTTGCGGCACACCATAATAGTAGATGAGGTAATTCAGGATAAAATTAGCAATTTGCTTCCCTGTTATGTAGGTCATTGGAATGGCTTCCACCCACTTGGTAAAGTACTCAGTGGTTGTTATGATAAACTTGTGGCCATTAGATGAAGTTGGGGTAATCTTTCCTATGAGTTCAAGCCCCCATTGCGAGAAAGGCCAAGGTGTGACCATTGGTTGCAAATCTTGAGCTAGAGCATGAATTAGATCTCCATGCTATTGACACTGGACACACTTGTGCACATACTAATGGGCTTCTCTCTCCATGGTTGGCTAGTAGTACCCCCTCCTCAACAATTTCTTAGCTAAATTCATACCACTAGAATGGGAACCACATATGCCATTGTGGACTTATAATAAAGTGGTCAAGGCTTCCTCTTGGTTAAGACATCGTAGTAATGTCCCCTCGATGCTTTGGCGGTATAGGGTATCACCTAGGATCATGAATAGGGATGCCTTCTTAACAAAGGTATTTTTAAGGTTGGAGGTGATATTGGATGGGAGGGTTCCTCTATTTAGGTAGGTGAATATGTCATAATACCATGGGGATCCAGGATCAACAATGACACGCAAATTCAGATTCAAGGATTTTGAAAGTTGGTACAAGAAGTTCTACCAATAATTCACATTGAAGGACATTGTGTGGCAAGTCTAACAATGATCCAATTATTTCCATAGCATCTGTTGCTCAGTTATTCATGCAAGGAATTTTCTCAAAAGTTATGTCTATGAAAAGGTCCTTGAGACTCTCTACCATAGTCTTGTAAGGAGTAATCTTATCATCCTTGGTTTGGTAGTTGTCATTGACTTGGTTGATAACCAACTGTGAGTCTCCATAGACTTTCATCTCTTGTATATGCCATTGAATTGCCATCCTTAGACCCGTGATTAGGGCTTCGTGCTCAACAATGTTATTAGTACATGGGCATGATAGCCTATATGAATTTGGAATGCAATCACCTTGAGGGGTGATAAAGAGAATACACACCCCTGATCCATGTTGGGTGAATGATCCATCAAAGTACATCTTCCATTGATTTGATGCATTGACAAGGAACACTGATTCATTAGGAAATTCAAATATCAATAGATTCTTTGCATAGATGGGTGCCTCTTCCAGTTGGTATGTGATTACCTTTCCTTTGATTTCCTTGCACTCCACATACTCTATGTCAAATTCAGTCAAGATCATTACCCATTTGGCCATTCACCTAGTGAGAGTTTCTTTGGATAACAAGTATTTCAATGGGTTGATCTTTGCAATAAGTTTGATTTGATGTGACAACATGTAGTGTCTAAATTTTTATGAAGAAAAAACCACCATTAAGCATGCTTTCTCAATGGATGAATAGTTCATTTCATAGCCCACCAGGGTCCTGCTGATGTAGTAGATAGCTGTTTTGTTTCCATTTTCATCATGTTGTGCTAGAAGAGCACCTAGTGTTGCTGATGTTACTGAGATATACAAGATCAGTGGTTTGTTTGGTATTGGTGGCATGAGCACTGGAGGTGTAAATAGATAGTCCTTGATCTACTAGAAAGATTTATCACACTTCTCATCCCATTTGTAAGTTATTCCTTTATGGAGAAGATGCGAGAAAGGGTGGATTTTGTCTAATAGTTGTGCTGTGAACCTCCTGATGGAATGCAACCTTCCTTGTAACCCTCTCATCTACTTCAATGTTTGCAGTGGTTCCATGTCTAGGATGGATTTTACCTTTGCTGGATCAATTTATATCCCTCTTTGTGATACGATATAGCTAAGAAGCTTTCTTGATGTCACCCCAAAGACACATTTTTTTGGATTCAGCTGTACCTTATACTATTCAAGCCTATCAAAGATGGGTCCCAAGAATTGTATGTGCTCACTCCTTTTCTTTAACTTTTCCAAAATATTGTCCACATAGTCTTCAACTATTTTTTGGATCATGTCATGAAAGATGAGGGTCATTTCTCTTTGATAGGTTGCTCCTACGCTCTTCAGCCCAAACGATACATGTTCCAATATCCATGGACAAGTGAATGAAGTTTTGTGTTGATCCTCCTTGGCAATCATAATTTGATTATAGCTTGAAAAACCATCCATGAGTGATATCATTTCATGCCCCATTGCTAATTCCACTATGATGTCGATGTTAGGAAGACAGAAATCATCCTTCGGGCATGCCTTGTTCAAGTCTCTAAAATCAGTGTGGATTTTGATGCCCCCAGTGGGTTTGGAGACCAGTACCAAGTTTGAAACCCACTTAGGATAATCTATGGGTAGGATAAATCCAATGTCAAGAAGTTTTTGTAACTCAAGTTTGACCAAGAGTGCTATCTGAGGGTGCATCTTCCTTAACTTCTGCTTTACTGGTTTGGCTTCAAGATAGACTGCTAGATGATGCACAACTACTTATGGATCGAGCCTTGGAATATCTGTGTATGACCATGCAAAGTTGGTTCTACACTCTTTCAGGAATGTTGCTAGGTTTTTCTATTCTTTATCCAACAAGGATTCGACATAGAAAGTGATCTTGGGTGCTTCTTCTATTCCCACGTTGACTGTAGCGGCCTTTTTTTCCAATACCGCTGACTTTTCTGGATGCATCACACTAAGGGGGAGATTGAATTCTTCATCCTTGGGCACCTCAGAGAGGTTTTCACCCTTGGATGCATCCTTTCTTTTTACTATTTTAGGATCAAAGAGTGCCATAGTGTGGTTTTCACTCAAAGATCTACAAGTTAGTTGCATGTCATCAATTTTGCGACTGAAGGATTCAATTGTCTCCTCATAGTATGCCTTTGTGTCAAGCTCTATGTCAAAACTTTCTTTGTGATCTGCCCATGGTAAGTTGTCATGGAGTCCATTAATTTTTGAGATCACTTCATCATTTTTGAATAAATCTAGAATCAGTGGTCCTTGTTGGTCCAAGTCAGTGAATTGTGGGTATACTAGGCATATTTCATTTGATTGGTCACTTGGGGTGAAGGATGATGTAGATATCATGAAGAGGGAGTTATTCTCAAATAGGCCAACAACATCAAGGGGGAAGTCATCTAGGGTCGTATCACGTGATGTTGGTAACCAAGAGGAAGCCTCAACCCATTTAGCAGAAGTACCTTTTCCAATAAGGGTAACCTTTCTAGTAGTACATCCTAGGCCAAGATTCTTTGGACATTTCTCAGGAATGATAGGCTCTAGAAAACCATTGTCATTTTGTCCTAGCTTCTCGTTCTTGTTATATCCCCAACTCTTCATTAGTTGCAAGCCTTTGTTGTAATTTTCCATGGGAAGAACAGGGATAGGTTGCTCATCTTGATAGAGAAGTTTAGAGACATCTTCCTCATTGACATCTTTGTTCAGGTCCCCCCACTTGGTGAAGGTAGTAGCTGCCATCTTGATAGTTTTAGGGACACTGTTGGTGCTAGGTGTGGGTTTCCCATGAGATTTGGGAGAAAGAGGTAGCTCTCCCAACACAAAAGTTTCCTTCGTTAGCTTATAGTTTCCACAACCATCATCCTAGATCACTGCTTTGATGTCGGGTATGTTCTGCACAATGGTTGTTTTTCATTTCTAATGTAGATGCAAGGGATGATGGGTCAATAAATGAGGTAGAAGGTGTAGGCCCTTCATCATTCTTGGGTATTTAGGGGATCTTATAGAACTTGACCTCAATATTTTTTCAATAGTAAAAGGGCTCAGGATCTCCATGGATGATAAATTCTCTACCCTCAAAAGGAAACTTTACACATTGGTGGTAGGTTGAAGCTACAACTTTTAGGGCATGGATCCAGGGTCGTCCAAGCAGGATGTTCTAGGGAAGATCAAGGTCTAACACTTGGCATGTAGTTTCTATGATGACAGGTCCCACTTGGATGGGTAGTGTGATGATGCCTTGTGATACTCACTCTTGATCATCATATGCTTTGATGGTGGTACTCTTTGTTTTCTCAATGGTATCCTCTGAATAGCCCAGATTTTTGATCAATTGAAGGGTGCAAATGTTCAGACTAGCACCTCCATCTACTAAGAATATTTTGACCTTTTTCTTATGAATGATGATCTCAAGGTGTAAAGCACGATTATAAGATGACTGCGATGGTACGTCCTGTTCTGAGAAGGTGAGAAGATGATTAGTGATATGCCCTACCATAGCTTGAAACTACTCTGTATCTATATCCTCAGGGATGGATGACACATAAAGAACCTTCTCTAATATTTCCCTATGTGCGGGGGATAGCCTCAATAGTTCTAAGATAGAAATATGTGCGAGGGTCTTCTTAAGTTGATCTAGGAGATTGTACTTGCTAGGATTTGATGTTGGAAAAGTAGGTTATATCCTCGATTGAGATGGAGCTTCTTGGATGGTGACTTTTCCATTCGTGTGGTGACTCCACACTCCATACTAGGCCCTTTGATGGTGACGACGGTGATGACGCTATCACAGGAAGTGACCACATTGGAATAGGTATGCTGCACGTTTGTGTAATCTTTAGCTTTCCCAATGTTGTTCCCTTTGCTATGATCTGGCATAGGGTTCTTGTATACCTTAAGATCTTAGTTGTCAGTTGGTACTTCAATAGATGTCTTTACTCTCGATGAGATATTGGATAATATTCTTGAGCCTCATACAGTTCGATGTTTTGTGCCCTTTGATTTTGTGAAAATCACAAAGATCTTTTTCATTGTACTAGGGTGGTTTATCCTGCGGTTCTTGGTAGTTTTCAAAATTTGGAAGCGTTATCAGGTTTGACTCTACCAATTTCTTCATGATAGTCTCAATGGTTTCCAATAACTATGTGTATTTGTGTTTCAAATAGTTGTTCTTGTTGGGAGTTTGTCTCTGTTGAGTTTCGGTGTTGTTGATCTGATTGTTTTGTGGTGGTGTTGTTTGTTGCACAATTGGTTGAATGTTAGCCATTTGATTGTTGTTTGACCGAGGAGCACTTAGGACCACCTTAGCATCTACCACACTAGATCATTTGTTACATTCTTGTTCTTATACCAGACATAAGGGTTGTCATTTGAACTAGTTGATGGATGGTTGTCTTTGTAGGCTCGAGTATTTCCCTATGAGACTAGAGCTCTCTCGATGTTAAGGGCTCTAGGGACAAGCTTTCCATAAGATGTGATGCACTACATCTTTAAGTGGAAGGATAGATCTGGATCTAGATTTTCTATTATATGTCCCACTTGTTGTTCATCGGGAATTGGCCACTTGCTTTTACTAGCTCTTTGACTCCATCGTTGCAAGAAATTGGTGAAAGATTCTCCCTTTTTTTGTTTGAGAGTATATAACTCTTCTAATATTATGTCCATGTCAAGATTGAAGGAGAAGTGATCTATGAATTTTTCAATGATTTCTTGGAAATTTTTGATACTTGGAGGCAATTGAGAAAACCAATCCATGGTAAGACTTGTTAAACTTTGCGGGAAGAGGCGCATCAAATATGACTCATTGTAGGTGACCTCCATACACATGACATTAAACTCTTTGATATGGTGACCCATGGGGCTTCCTCTCCCTTTGTATTTATCAGATTTTGGGATTTCAAAACCAGGAGGGAATGGTACCATTGAGATGTTTTGATCAAATGGATATAAGCATAGGTTTTGTGTATGGGGTTTCTTCATTTTCCCATCCAAATATCCTACATTTCTTGTGTTAGTGCCTTGAGTTGTGATGCCATATCATCTTGTGGACTTGGTGGAGGAACATATGTTGCATATTGTGGGGTGGTGGATGAAGTGTATGTAGGATTTTGATATGATGAGGTGTTGTATGGTGTGTATGGTAGTGTAGGATAAGGTGATGATGGTGTAGGCATATATGTTCTTAATGTGTTCAGATTGACGATGTTTTGTTGATGGTTATAGTATAAACCCTATTGTTGCACGAGCAATTGTTGTTGTTGGGAATATTGTTGAGCTTGCTGTTGTTGTTGGGCTTGTTTCTATTTTTGAGCTACTAGGGATGCTTGTTGTGTTGCTAATGCTGCTTGATGTTGTTGCTAGTATGTTGTTGTGCTACTAAGGCTGCTTGCTATTGTTGTTGTTGTGCTACTAAGGCTGCTTACTGTTGTTGTTGCTATTGTTGTACTAGTAGGGCTACTTGCTATTATTTTTTTTGTTGTTGTGTTGCTAAGGTTGCTTCTTCTTCTTGTTGTTGTGCTACTAGGGCTACTTGATGTTGTTGTTGCTATTGTTGTGCTGCTAGGGCTACTTGCTCTTGTTGCTACTCTTGTTGTGCTGCTAAGGCTACTTGTTGTTGTTGCTATTATTGTTGTGCAATTAAGGCTGCTTATTGTTGTTGCTATTGTTGTGTGACTAAGGCTGATTGTTGTTGTTGTTGGACTACTTGCTGATAAGCCTATTGCACTTGCTGTAAAGCTAGGGTGTGCACCTATAATGTAGGATCAATCAGTGGTTGGGATATCTGTGATGGGTTTTGGGTGCTGATATTTTGTGCAGGTTGCAGATTGTTGATTAGAGGTTGGGGATTCCCTTGGTTTAACATTCCTTACAAGATAGTGGATTGAGATGGAGGAATGTAAGTTTGAGGTCCGATTTGATTTTGCATGACTTGGGGGACAAACGGTAAAGAGGATGATGGTGCTGTTAAGTATTGTGATGTTAAGGGTACATTAGGACCTTGATTCCATTGATTGAAAGGATTCCCTTGACTGATGTTTTGGGGATTCCCTCGTGTTTGAGATGCGGCCAAGGTATTACCTTGGTTGATGGGATTGGTGATCAAGGGATTGTTTTGATGTGGGTTGATGATGGATGGAATGGATGTGTTTTGGGAAATCGCTTGGGTTTGATCTATCAATAGGAGGATTTGATGAAGATGTTCCATGTGGTGTTGAAGATTGATTTTGCGTGAGGGTATTCCCTTGCTCTTTTGGGTCTACTTGTGATACTTGGTTCACACTACTTTGTAGGATGTTGGGAACACTTGTGGTACTCATGGGTATGGATGAAGATGGGTGTCCTCAATATGTTGAGGTATTTGTGGAGTAGTGGAGTGTAAGTGGTTTATATGGATGTTGGGATCTTCAGGAATGGGAGGAGTGCCAAATGTTGGTGTCCAAGTGTTGTTTGGGATGGAGTGGTGTTGAGATTACCCACAACTGTGTTGCTTTCAAATGGAAGAGTGTGGCCAAAGTCTCTGGAAAGTCTAGTTGCAAGACTAGGAATAGATGTTTGATTTAGCCTAAGTGATGGAGTTGTTTGAATAGTGGATGCAGTCAAGCCTTGTGTTATGATTGTGCAACAAAAGATGGGTAAATTGGAGCCATGTTTTCTAAGGCTTGATGCTCCATGATTTCTTCCCTAGTAAGTCCAAATGGATTTTTTGTGATGTCTTCTATCTCATATGAATTTGATGGAGATGAGGGTTGTTATGATGGGGTAACGTGACTTCTCAGATCAAATTCTAGAGGATTGGGATCACTTTCAAGGTGAATGTGACTTTGGTTTTCTCCATGATTCTCTTGTGTTGTGATCTTGTTTTTACCATAAATTTTGGGTCACCTATAGGAGAGTTGTGTTAAGATTTGTAATGTTTGAACTCTCTAGTTGAATCAAATATAGGTAGAAGGGACACTAAGTCTTTTTGGAGCAATGATGGTAGTGGGAGATGAAAAGATGAGTGATATGGGGAGTGATTTTTGCAAATGTTTTGGGAAAACACTTTTGACTTAAGTTTGATGTTTTGATGTTTGGATAAAGGATGTTTATGAACTTGTGAACCTTTAAGGTAGACTTGTGACCTTCAAGATAAATGAGTTCAAAGAGGATAACTAACTTAGCCAAATGCATGGAAAAGGATTCATTTCACATACAAAGTAGCTAAGTTAGGATTTGGGTTGATAGATGTCTAAGTCAATAAGTGTTCGTGTGTTCAATTTTTTTTGCAAAATTTGGTGATGTGAAGTTTGGATTTTGATAAAGGGGTGGATGAAGGTGTTTGACCCAATATTGACTTAGAGTGAATGTTTGTTTTCAAAGATCAAGGTGGTGAGAAACATGCTAGACCTCTAAAGTTTTCAAGTCCTAAAGACTTAATGATCAAGGAGAAGTTCTTGTGAAATGTGTAGATCTGGTTTGTTCATGAAATAGCGTAGAAAACATCTCCTTAGTGGTTTATCTCGGTTGCGATATTGTCTTAGGATACGTCTTCTAATATACTTTGAACTATGATGTCTAAGTTTGAAATAGCGACATGTAGACTTTCTATTAGGGATTGTAATTTTGCATGAGATCATTTAGAGAAGTTCAAGATCATGGAAAAGACCAATGTTTTGAATTTCAAAAATGACATACAATTCTGGATTATTCCTTGAAACACGTATATAGAAGTTCCTTGCCAATCTAGTCCTATTTTGATAGAGTGCCTCAAGGTCTTGTTTGGTAGCTTTTAGACTATTATGCCTAAGTTTGAAGTGACGAAATGTAGACCTTCTCTTGGAGATTTTGATTTTGCATGAGATCATTTAGAAAAGTTCAAGTTTATGAAAGAAAAGAGGATATTTATTGCCATGTGAGGGGTGGTAATATGGACCTTCCAGCCACAATCTCAGCTTGTTCCTCTTCTTCGTCTAAGATGTATGCTACGTTTCTCCACTAGGTTGGTGTTTCGTTTGTTTCAAAAGTGAAGCTTCACAAACTACTAATTGTATCGGTTTGTTCTTCAATGACTTTAAAGTTTGGTTGAATGATAGCGGGTAGAAGGTTGAGTTGTTCAACCAAAGTGATCAGATGCCAAATGGTCATGTGGGGTTCAATTTGTCAATTTATCTTGCTCAAATGAGTTTATTTTTACCAAAAAACACTTTTCTATCTTAAGTTCAAACTAAATGTCTGTGTTAAAAACATCATCAATTCCACAAAGTCCATTTTGTGAAAAGGATGAAGTTAAAGGTATAGTTACTTAGGTTAGCTTTAGGAAGTATGGATTGAGATGTAAACCAAAATATTTAGAAGTCTCTAAGAATAAATTATGAGGACAAGCATTAATATCCATGTTTTGTCAAAGGGTATCCATACTTAGACCAAAGGGTTTGAAATTTTGAAAAGACTTGTTGATGTTTTTTTTTAATTGTTTTAGAATCAAGCAAGTGTTAAGTGAATCTCAAACATTTACAATCCTAGATAGATCAGGTACACATTTTTGGTAGGCTTACCATCATCGTAAGAGATGATTAATCCGTGAAGATGAAGTGGAAAAATAGGCCATGTCAAGGAAATGTAATGTCTTGACACCCCAAGCAAAGGAGTCTCTTCCCCATTTTCTTTATGCCTTAATAAAAAATAGGACATGGTACGTAAATTCTGGGCGGGGTGCTACTCCCATGCACTACCTTGAAATACGCTTTAGAATTGGACTTGGTTAGCCACTACAACAAGGGTTTTAATGACCATATCTGGGATAGACTGGTGCCACACACACAACGATTCTACTCAATTAGAGGCCTCCTGGCCCTTAGAAACATCTCAGGGTTTTAACGCATCACAAGGATGCTAGGGGAAACATTCCTTGGTATGGGACAACCACAACCAGCTAGTTAGTGACTTTCGTCACTCCAAATTATTTATATAGGGAGTCAGATAGAAAGCACCACTTGGGTCGTTCCCTCTCATAAGTTGGGAGGTAGACCCTCTAAAGGTTACACATGTTTGAAGCATAATAAGCTTTTCATCACCCAAGATTTCCAATAGGTGTGAGGGGAGAGGATAAGCGCTTCTAAGCTGAAAAGTAGATTTGTGTGTTTCTCTTCACCCAAGATTGCATGAAGCGCAAGGGGATTGGATACACACAACAAGAATATGTAGAAAAATCAAACACATGTTCATTTTAATCCATCATAGCAAAATGAGTTCATTTTAAACACCAAACGAAGTGTGGAAGTTGTATTGTTCAATTTTAAGCCAACAAGCAAAATGATGTGAGGGTTCAATTTTAACCAATTTGAATGTTCATTTTAAACCCAATTGAATGCTATTTTGGTCCTAAAGCATTAAATAAAAAAACATCATAAATGGGTTATAATTGCCCCAAAAGTGTCAAAATACTTGTTACAATTATATAATTAATGATAAAATGCTCCTTCACTTCAAATGTTATCATCCAAACCTGCAAAACCAGTTAGTCTAAAAACTAGAACAAGAAGTTAGAGACATGTTAGTGATTAGATAAAGTAAAAAATTAAAGCACATGTTAAAAAATCAAGTTCTATCTCTGTTTACTAGTAATTCACGATGCTGAAATAAATCGCGTCATTGAAATTCATCAATACCGTCGCTGTGTAGGATATGCGTCACCATATTGAAAAATCAATAGCAGCCCTCTACAGAAAACAATGAAGTCAAATGCGTCGCTAAAAGAAATTTATTTTGTACCAAAAAATTAAACTGGCATCACTATATTTAAATGTGGTGATGAAATTAATTAAGCATCACTAGATTAATTATGCGTCGATAAAATGAAATCCAGGTGCGTCGCTGTATAGCAATGTGTCATCAAATGCATCGATTGATAATCAATAGCATTGTTGTACAACCTATAAACACAAGGAAAACAAAGTTTTAACAAGAAATTTGTCAGATTGGTTAGTTTAAGCCCTCCTAGCACCAAAATGTGACCAACTGATTAGTATGGGCTGACTACACTGGATCCATGAGGATACGAAGCATAATTATGCCACTAAACGTCAATCCCAATAAGATCAATCAACAAAACTAAACTAGGAATCCATTAAAACTTAGCATATTAAACTATGAAAGCTTCAAAACTACCTATTATAATCCATTGAAACTTATCCTATTGGGGGAGTGGTGTCGCATTGATGTGGAATGGAACCCTTTCCCAATCTCGTGGGTAAATGAGCCTATTCCAATCGATTCTATTGAAGAGAATCGACGAAACCGATGATAGATACATATGATTAAACATGATTTAAAGCTAAATGAACATGATGCAAGCTATTTTAACATGATCCATGCTAAGATGATTGATATGGGTGAGTGCAAAACTAATCTAAATAGATTTTAAGCTAAAAATATTGAAACCCTAATTACCAAATAAGTTAAATGTATGCATCTATGTTATCATGGAAGCCATTAATGGAAGCTAAGCTAATATGCAAGTAAATTAACCTAAATATGAGTGCAAGTGCAAGTGATTTTAACAGCATAAGTTTGATGTTAAAAGATGGATCCATTTGTCTCCAAATAGTGACCTATTTATAGGAGGACAAATGAGAAATGAAGCTCTGAGATAAAAAAGGTTAATCAATGGTCAAGGATGGAGGAAGTTGGAGGCATGGATCATGGATTTTCATCAAGGGATGAGAATCAATGATGAGATTTAATCAAAGGGTTCACCTTTATCCAAACAAACATACTTTCAAAAACTTTCTCAAAAGTTTGTTGAGAGTTGTTTAAAAAAGAGTATATTCTTTGAAATATTCTCATGGGTGAGGAAAATAGACATTTAGCAAATTAAAACAAAGTTATAGTGTGCAAAAGGGGAAGGAATATTCATTTTGGAGGAATGTTCAAAGGAGGAATATTCCCTTGCAAGTGGGGGGGAAATAGATTAATTAGCAATTGATAATTAAACTAAGGTTTAACTATATGCAATTAAGGGTCCAATTAGATGATATTCATTAAATAAAGTGATTTAATGAAAAGGGGGAAAGTGAAATGATATTTAATTAAATAATTTAGGGTTATTTAATTAAATAAGAAGACTTAGGGACTTAAACTAAATAATCATATTTATTCAATTTAATAGGATGAAATGTTAGCATGAAAGGGGATGAATTAACCCGATTAAATCAATTAGGTTAATAGATGCAAATGACATAATTAATTAAATAGCTAAGCTAATTTAATTAATTAAGCAAAAAGAGGATGGGTTTGAGGACAAAACAGTGTTAGCATACCTGATTCGAGTGCATGATATCATTCATGACATTTTTAAGTGTCTACACCTTCTACGATGTAGACCTTTTCTTAGCATGTACTTGTGTTCTCATTCCCACATCTTTGCTAGTCGAAGGTTGAGCTCTTGGTTTTTTTGTGGAAGAAAATGACACGTTTGGAATTTCCATTACATTGGCCTGAGTGACCATAATTTCTTTGTGTAGGCTAGTTGGCCATGACACCATTGAAATTCCCTAGCTTGAGGTATTAGGAGCTTCCTCCCTTCCTTGCTCAACTTCCCTTGTTTCTACAACCTTTATTTTCTTTTCAAAACCCCCACCATACCCCAATTCATTTACCAACTTTTTCTTTCTCTTCACATTGCATGGGTATGAAGGTTTTATCCCAGCTTCCTTCATTGTTATGATGTAACCAGCAATCCAGGACTAAGTATATATCAACACGTTCTTGGAAATTCCTTCGATGGTTACTACCTCTTCCTTTGTATAGTCTGAGTCTGGGATGGGTTCATCATAAACTGGATTTAGCACCTCTCCATTATCAATATCCATTTGTTCTTAAACATCATGGATTCTGAGAACCTTTATTTCTTCTAATGAAAACCTCTTATATGACCTTTTCCTCACATCATGATCATCATCACAATTATTCTAGAAGTCCTCCAGATGATCATGGATTTTGAGAACCTTTATTTCTTCTTGCTTATATGCTTGGAAAGGCTATCCACTGGATCATAATTTTCCTTCTCTAGTGTAAAGAACTCTAACCTATAGAGTTTTAACTAATCCTCACACATCTTGGCATTTTTAGCTACAATGCACTTATAATTCCTAATAGTGATAGGGAATCTAATTGATCCTTGTTTGTGAAAAAAGAGCATGAGATGAATGCACCTATCTCGCAAGTTTGAGCAACAACATTTTGTTTGTTGGGTACTTGAGTAGCATGAAGGGGTATTTTGTAAACCCTTCCACCCTAATGTAGGTGAAAGTAGGAAACTGAATATACCAGTCTCCAATAGATTGGATGATGCCCTATGCTTCAAGAGATAGTCTCTTGGCTTTGTCCCCTTCCATCAACCTCACCAACTTCATAGAAAATAAATCATTTACCCTCTAGTAATGCTCCCGATATTGGTGAATAGTAATCTAGGGCAGATTGATATAAATCAAATTATTCCTTGGTTCTCTACCCAAGGTACGTACTCTATTTAGTCCTTGTATATTTTCCCTTAGGGAACATGAATAGATGACATATGAAGACATGGAAAATCACTGGGTGTCTTGGAATGCCCATATCTATTCATGCAACTTATCGTTGATAAAACTTCTCTAATGAATTTGCATAGGGTTTACCATCATTTTCATCATAATCCAGAATATCCAGGGTTGAATTTACTGGCATCTTTACATCCAACTAGCCTACTTAATAAGGTTATCATGTCTTGAACCTCCTGAATAAATGATGCCCTCAAGATTTTCCTTGTCAGCTTTGTCGGATTCTCCCGGAACCATGTCGAAATCATGAACTTCTTGTTTTTTTCTTTTGAACTCAAGTATATTGTAGCAAGGAATTGCATATCTAATGTATTCATTTGTTTGTATGTGGGGAGCCCGAATATATACACAATGCCCTCAGTGGAGAGGTCTACATATACTCTTCCTTCTTTCTCAACGACCCTCCTGTTTGGGTCATACCATCTCATGCATTCTAGTACCAACTCAAGGGCATCCATCGCCGATGGGAACCCTCCTGCCAAGTGCGGTCCACTTGCAACAATATTTATGGTGCACTAAGAGGTTCCTTCCTATTGAATCCTTGTGGTGAATTCATATTCATTAAAGCCTCCTGGATGAGTATCCATAACTGTTCCATAAGTTGATACAACTTGTGAGGCAAGGAATTTGAACTCCTCATTTATTTTCTTCTTTCTCGAGGTGTTCATACCCTTTTGAATTTCTTGCATTATTAGCAGATATGTGCTTTGTGTGCGAGTTAGGGCTAATTTTAATCATACATTTTCAATAATTCATGAAAACTCCTGACCCATGACATTTGTAGTCTATAATTAGGTTGAATTCCTTAGAAATAATCTGTGCTTTTACGTCTTAACAAGAGGTAATGTTATTTAACCAGAGCCATGCATGCATAAAGATTAACAAAATTCAGTTGCAAGAAAAGTACTTGGTTTTGCTAATAATGTGATTGAATAAACGTAGGTTCAAACTTTGATAGACGTGTTCTTCAACATTCTAAAAATTACTTTTCTTTGTGCGCCACTACCTTTATTCTAATTCCTTGACGTCCTTACAAACGAATGGTCTGGCATGAGGTAGTGTGTTATGAAAGCAATTGCATGCTCGAGGTGGTGCCAAGTACGTGTGTTGTTTTCCACCTTCGTTATTTTCTCCTACTGTGCATTAATTACCCTGAAGAAAGGTTCAATCATGGTGGATTAGGGTTCAAATTACAAACTCCTTGATTTCTGTGTCAGGGCCCACCTTTTAGAGGAAAGTGGCACATGAATCTAACGTGGCATGCTTACATGTCACTTTAATTCTTATGGGGCAATGGCCTAAAAGGAAGCGTCTAGCTTGGATGTTAAATGGTTAACTATCAATAAGGTTTGAGTTGATTGACATCACTTCAAAGAATTATTGGGGGTCAAGACTTTTGCTTACTAGGTAAAAACTTATTGAGTGCAAAAGGAAACACGAGATCGGGTAAAACCAAACCAATTTGGTTCGAAACGAACTTTGTTGCAAAAAAATTCGGTCTCTAGCTCTGAAGAAAAGAAAATCCACTACTAGGATTAACCAAGGGAAAATGCCAACACACAAAAACTTCGAGACAATTTTACCCAGGTGAAAACTTACTGGGCGCAGTGACTAGTTGGGAAAAAAAACTTTGCAGAAGATGCATTATCCTTAGAGAAACAACACCCAACACCGAGAAACTGGGAATCTAGATGGTTAATAAGGCCAGGAAAAGACTTTGCAAACACTCCAAGTCCGGTGAAATATCAACTTAAGTAGGAGCTGAGCAAATTGGATCAAGGCCTTCATTTTACTATTTCCTCCGAAAGCAGCACACCAAAGCAAATGAAAAGAAGAAAGAAATAAAGGAAAAGCAGTAGAAAAAAGAGGGGTCCACATTTTTTTGAGGGGAAAAATGGGGCGTGTTGTGAGACCACACAACACTACCCTATCTCAATATTTTTATCTATTGATTCTTCTAATTAATCTCCACCATTGATCAAATATCAAGTGAACCATATATAAATATCCAATTCATTCACACCTTATTCCCTATTGATCATTATCAAGAGCTAAAATTATCAAGAAAGAGCAACTATCATTATCAAGCAAGCATTGATCAAGATATCATATCTATCTATCAATTATCTTTGAGCAAATATCATTATCTTTGTTATCATACTATTGTTGTGGTATATCATGATCATTCTATGTTGAAGAGCAACCCACATACCAAGAATTTAAGATCTATCAAAGAAACAATAGAGAAAACAATATCTTTTCTATGGTATTATTATTTATTATTTGGTTTTATGCATAGAGCTTGAGCTTTATTGAGTGATTGTTAAGTGTGAATTTGGTACTTTCATTATATTGTTACTATTTAATGATATTGAGAGTGTAAGAAATTATCCTTACAATAGTGATACTTCACCTCAAGCATCAAAACCTATTATGAAATATGCTTGAAATTTAGCCAAAGAAAGATTAATATTTGAATAAAAAGATTCCAATTAAAACTAGAAGAGTCAATTATTGTAATTATGCCTTCATGACTAAAATTATTGCGACTAGTGATCCCCATTCCCATAAAAAAAATGCCAATCTTGTTGAAAAAATTCTATGTTATCTAGGAATATAAGTCACTTATATCTAATCAAACTTGGGACTTTGTTGAATTATCTAAAGATCATAATTTAGGTTCTTTCTAATGGTTGTTTAAAACAAAGTTCAATGCTAATAGTAAATTTTATTTAAATATAAAGCAAGATTAATTTTTAGAGGTTTCCCAAGTAGAAGAATTAGATTAGAATTTTTTTTTCTCATGTTGCAAGAGAATGCCTACTACGAAACTTGTGTTAACCATAATTGAAAAATGAAATGACCTATCCATCAAATGAATGTTAACAATACTTTTTGAAAGGTGATTTACATGAATCTAAAGTTATTGAAGAAAAAGAACATTTAATTTTTAAATTAAAAATATCCATTGATATAAAAAATCAATGCATGTATTTTCTTTCACAAGGTTTATAATAATTAAAAATTGATTGAAATTCTATAAAAATACTTCTAATCACATTAGTATTATCACTATTATTAATGTAAATGATCTTATTATTATTTCTACTAAACATCTAAGTGATTGAAGATGTTAGAATTAAGTTATGTAAAAAAAAATTCAAATGCCAAATTTACTTGGTCACTTCATTATTTTATTAGCATGCAAATTTAATAAAAATCAATAAGTAATTTTATTTCTGAAGAGAAATATACTAATGATCCTTTAGCTAGATTTAAAATGGATAATGCTAAAAATGTTTTAACTCCATCTAAAATTAGCACCAAACTTTTGGTTGATATGCATACTATGTAAATATTCCTCCATGTCCATTCTTATATGATAAAAATGTTAATACCTACCTTTTATATCAATGTAATCCACTCTTCACCATCCACATTGAATGACCCCAATACTAAACCTTATACCATAATTAATTTGTCCTCTTGACCCCTTATATAAGTAGTACAACATCTTATATTTTTAGTGATTATTAAATCTCCTTTATAAGTAGTGAATACACTATGATGGAAGTAAGTTTCAATCTTTCTAGATTTGATAAATCAAAAAAATAGTTTATTGTACACTTTAGGCAATTGTTAGGAAGTGTTTGTCTTACCAACATTAGACTAGTTTTGAAAATTTTGATGAACTATTTAAAAATTTTATAATAAAACTTAAAATTTCTCAATGAATCAATTCTTTAATGGCTACTGCTATTCCTGCAATAAATTCAAACACAGAGCAAATCAGTGTAGATTGAGGAATAATGGAGGACAGTCTAATCAAAAAAGTGTGATATGTTATAACTGCAATAAACCTGGACATGTATCTAAATTTTGTAAAAATAAGAAAGGAAAGAAGTCTGCTCTGAAAGAGAAGAGTGAACTGGTAAAGAAGATTGAAAAAGAAGAGATGAAGCAAGAGATGGAGAAGACATGGAAGAAGAAATAAGAAGAAGAAGAGAAATTTGAGACTACTGATGTGTCTGTACCCTCATCCGGTACAAATGAATTATTTGAAATTTAGACCTAGCATGGTCTTAGGGGAGCATTATCAGAAGATCATAAAAAACCCCTAGAAGTATGGCATATCAGAGGTTGGCACTTGGTCAGAATGTGAAGAATGTTTTTTTAGAGGTTTTGAAAGAAGAACCTGGGAAAAATATGTTGGTATGAAGATTTGCAGACTATTTGAAGGTTTTATGTGCTAAGTGAAGTATGTGTTTAGCATCTTTTTGTGTTTGTCACATTTAATATGCTTAGGGAAAAATTGATGGTGGTTAAGTAGATATTTGTGATTTTTTTGGTTAATTGTGCATATGAAATCATCATAAGGTGCTCTGAGGAATTCTTAAGGCATGCTCAAAGTGTTTATGAAGGAAATTTGAAGATTGATTCAGGTAATCTGGAAACCCTCTCTCTGTTTGCGAAAGAAAATTGAAGAAGTGTCTCTGAATTTCAAAAAATCTAAGAAATGGACAATGGTTCATGTGGTGTTACCTCTCTGAAGCTGAAAAGGGTCGAAGTAGAAGAATACGATCATAGGAAAATGAAGGAAATTGAACTAGGGCTAAGCGAAGTTGAATTACAGAATATAAAACCCCTAGGGATGAATTTGTGGAGTGAATTTTCGTGGGTTGCAGATAAGGAAGTTATCTTGTTCTTGTTGAATTGTTTTAAGGATGGAAACATTGTTTTGGACAAACCCTACTTGATCTCGAAGAATGCAATTGAAGTGATCACTGGATTATGTAGTGTTGGAGAACTTCTTGGAAATAAATTTGTGAAATATAAAGATGTGGAGGATCTAACTGGAATTGGCAGAGATCAAAGAGCATTGTTGATTGATACACTTGCTAATTTGGCCGTTAGGTATGTTGCATATAGTATCTCATGTAAAATTTATTTTAGAAATCATGAAAGCTCAACTCCGGCTATTACCGTACATATTGCCCACATGATGATTAAGGAGAACAAACAGTTTAATTTATGTAACTTGTTGCTTGAGAATTTTCTTGAAAATGAAATGTTTGAATGTCATTGGTTGAGAATTATCTGTTTTGTTTTGGATCCTTGCTAGTATGTTTGGTATTTTACTTTCTAAATTCTCTACCAGGAAAAGATAATGTGATGTGGGAATCTGGTTTCCCTATTGGAAAACAAATTTACAAACACCTAGAGTCTTTGGAAGATAATGAAAATATGTGTAGATCGTATTTCTCATCCTTGCGAGCAAACCCTTGCTCTAGTATTTCTACATTAAGTCGATTCGAGGTGGGCTCTTCCTCTAGAAAAAGGAAAATGGAGGTTGTTATTAGTAATTCCCCTTTGGAATCAAAAAAGAGAAAGGAAATGACTAAAGACATCATTGATATTTTGGATGAGAAGGAGAAATAATCTATGACTTGTACTGAATCCCCTGATCTTGATGATATCTGGTCTATGATAATTGAAGGAAAAATGAAGAAGATTGGTGAACTATGGAATGTTGCCTCGCATATTGACAGACTGAAAATTGATGATATGCTGGTAGATTATCTACTTCGGAAAGGTATTGAAGTATATATTGTTTCTAATTTCTTGCTAGAAAATATGACTGAGATTGTTGAAGAAAGAATGTTACTTGAAGGTTCAAAAGGACGCAAAATGAGAATCTTGGTTGAAAGGAGATGCAAAAAGGCTATGCATAGATTGTCTGGATTGATTGAGGAAACCAAGAAGTGTGTTAAATAAATTTTAGATGTTTACAAGTATTGTCTTTGGTGGCCTATTGTTGTAGACAACTTCAGAAGTAGAATTGAAGCAATTGAAGCCAAGGTGAATGATATTGGAAAGAATTTTGATATATTTGAAGATGAAGAAGGGAAGCAAATGATAAGAGTTGGTGAACTACAGGATTAACTAATCATTACACAAAGACAGAGAGATGATGTGACAAAGACCTTCTGGCTCCTTAAAGAAATTGCTAAAGTCTAGTTAGAGCATCTTTTTAGAATTTTTATTGATGCTAAATATGTTGAGAAACAATGTTTTGATGTAGATTGGTCACCCTCTTTTACTCTATTGGGATTATTAGAAAGCATATGCACAAAAATGGAGTCTGTTGTTTTAACTGGAAGAAGTTGTATCTAGTTCTCAAAGAAAGGTATAAGAAGGTGTTTTAGGTGAAGAGTGTCATCTTCACTTAATTTTTGTATGCTCTGGATTGTTGGAAGTTTTGAAGTTTTTGGAAAATATTTTGAAATTTTGATGTCACCATGTTTACACTCGTTTTTGGTGCCCTTTGCCATTGATTTCAACGGGGGAGAGTGTTGGGAGGGAGAGTGTTGGAGATAGTGGAGAGAGAATTTTTGTTCACATGTTGAAATCAATTACAAAGGGGAAGATTGTTGGAAGAATGAGTAAATTCATCTATTTGTTTTCATTGATATCACCATGATGGCAGTATGTTGGTAGTTGGGTCCGGTACTCTTATCCCTGTCCTTATCCTCTCCAGTGGCTGATTTGGTATTTTTGGTTGCGGTTTTGGGAAACTACTAATGGATGATAAAGGCATGCATGATCAGGTTATTTCATGTTCTCGTGCTCATTCATTCAAAATTTACTAAGAGGGTGTTAAGGTATGGGCATGGTGCTTTGAATTATGGTATCAAGTATGTGCACAATGATAATATCTAATTGAATAGATACAAAGATGTATATTGTACAAGATCTATTGATTATTATAAGTTAACATCTAGATATGTATTTTGTATAGTCTCAAAAGCTAACTCTTGGGGTAGCCAAAAGAAAGTTGGCCATACATAGCATCCCAAGGAAAACGAATATATCATTGAATCAAATAATGAATTTATTTTTTGATAATTAAATGTTTAAAGATAACAAAGAACCAAATTATACATGAAATATCAAAAACCTAATTATACATGAAATATCAAAACATGTGAAAACCTATTATCACTTTATTAAAGAAAATATTCAAATAAAGCTATAAAACTTCAATATTATTCTATTAATGATCAATTTATAAATGTATTCACAAAAACTTAATTACTTCTTAAATTTAAATTTTAAAAAAGACCAGAACCTAATAAATACTTATAATAAATTAAATATCTAAATTAAGATACTAAATTACATATTATTATGTAACTAAATTTACAATAACAATTTTTATTTTTATTAAATAAGTAAAACTGGTCCAACTACATATCCAATATACCAGCACATGTTAAATTTAAATTCAGTAAATAAGAACAATTGACAATGATGAATAAAATGTAATATTTCATCAACTAGCAGTATGACACCACACCAAACATCCTCCTCTGACATTTGACATTCTAACTAAATTTTTCTTTTCCTATAATTGGACACGTGAGAGAAAGGGACATGACCACATTTGTATGTTCTGGTGTAAAAATTCCTTCACCCCACCATATATTTGTAGACAGCTTTAGAAGTTATTCTTAAAAGCTCACATTTCCAATTCCACTGGAACAATATTTAGTATTTACTGTGCTAGTGGGTAGCCGCTAAATGCCATAAATTCAACAAATTGAAGAAAACATGGGTAGATTGGTTTCACATGACAGAGGAAAGAGCAAATCCACATGGAGCCCATGGATTGTCATTGAACATTTCCACCATATTTTTTTATGCATCTTCTCTTTCCTTCCTTGTTTTTAGTTCTCCTCCACGTTATAAAATGACAATGGAGGAACTATACAGCATGGAAAGTCTTGTCCTTCTGCAAGAGAATAAATGTAGTTATATATGGAGACGTACAGAAAATGTCAAAACATCTGATATTAATATTTTGAATTATGGAGATTCGTAATGTAGTTACACCTCAAGCTTTGAAAACAGATAAAACTGCTCTGGAATTTGTTATTGTAAACAAAGTAAAATACTCTTAATTTTATAATTCACCACGCTTGCAGTGCAGTGCAAGTTTGCTTGTTATTAAATGCATTTACGTTTGGGCTTCCTTATATATTATTATTGGTTTAAGGTGTCATGAAAGGCTGAAGGAGAGAGAGAAGCCTCTGAATCGAAAATGGTAAGGAAGCCATGCAGCTCTGAGTTGGGGCCAGGCTTGAATAAAGGGGCTTGGACCCCTCATGAAGATCTGCTCCTCAAAAACTATGTGCAAATTCATGGAGAAGGGAATTGGAGCATTTTACCTCACAAAACAGGTAACGTGTGCATTTCAGCTACACAATTGCATGGAATTGTTGTCATATATGAAGCTTTCTGTTGATTAGGGTTTTTCTTCTTCTGGTGGTTACAACCAGTCGTTTGACTGGATGGACAAGAGAATTGATGTTGGGTATTGTGAAAAACGCAGGTCTTCTGAGATGTGGAAGGAGCTGCAGGCTACGTTGGATGAATTATCTTCGGCCAGATGTGAATCATGATAACATTTCAGCAGATGAAGAAGAGCTCATTATCAGACTTCACAAGCTTCTTGGTAACAGGTATCCTTTCGTCTCTACTTATCTAATTGTTAGCAGAAATATGTGTGTAACGTGGTATATAGAATGCAGCTGTCTAATTGATCGAGAAGAAAATACAATCGGCAATATGGCAACATTTTCTTTCAGATCAACTATTGGAACACTTTTATCTACTGCAACAGAGATTTTTCCTTTAGTTATTGGAGTTGTGGCTTGTTGGTTGGAGTTTTTGTTGTTTTGGCGTAGTTTAATTCTCAGGTCTCATAGATTGGCGCAGTTCAACTCTCAAGTCTCATAGACTGATGCAATTCAATTCTAGGATTATAGGAGTTGTGGTTTGTTGGTTGGAGTTTTTGTTGTTTCGGTGTAGTTTAATTTTCAGGTCTCTAGATTGGCACAGTTCAACTCTCAAGTCTCATAGACTGATGCAGTTCAATTCTAGGATTATAGGAGTTGTGGTTTGTTGGTTGGAGTTTTTGTTGTTTTGGCGTAGTTTAATTCTCAGTTCTCATAGATTGGCGCAGTTCAACTCTCAAGTCTCATAGACTGATGCAGTTCAATTCTCAGATCTCATAGACAATCTGATCTAGTGAATGCCATTAAAAACTTTCATTTTATGACTTTACTAATCTATCTACCAGCAAGCTCAAATTTTGCTAAAATCAATTTAATGTAGAAATATTGTTTTTAGTGTTCATTTCCTTTCACAGAAATGTTATTAGAATTATGAAATGTTATTAGAATTAACTTATATTTTTAGCATGACAAAACCTCGAGTACTTGCAGGTGGTCGTTGATAGCAGCTCGCATAGCTGGCAGAACAGATAACCAAATAAAAAATGTATGGTATTCACGTTTATGCAAGAAGGTTGCCAAAACAACAACCCAGAGTTGTAATGTAGTAAAACCAGTACCATACAAATATAAATCATACTCCCGGAATGAAGATAATATTGTTACTGCTAATGCTGAAGTAACTAGTGAGCAAAACATGGATGATGATGGCAATTACGTCCCATTCAAGGCCACAAATTACAGTGGAAATGGCGAAGAAGTCACGAAGCAAATGGGTGACTGTCCTGACATTGAGTTAATCACAAACCGTCCAATCTGGTTTTCCCCGCCGCCAAAAGATTCGGCACTCATAGAAATGCAAAATGCCTTTGGCGATTCAGACAATATTGGCGACATCATAAACCAAAGCTTTTGTTGGGCATCCTCATCTCTGTCTCCACTGCATTTCAATAGTGTTCTTACTTCTTCTGAACATTTGCAGGGTATTGAGGATGCTCAAATGCCGTTTAATGTACAGAATGGCAATGGCAGACAAATTGTCAAAAATTATGATCCAAATCTGCAAACCCTGCTGGAATAACATAAACCCATTTATGTGGGCAATTCTAGTGAAGAACAAGTGTGTTGTGTTGTAAAGAAGGAAAGTTGAGTGTTGATTGGAATGAAAATAAGCACATAGCAAATAGTAGTGCATTGTTTGAGGACAAAATTTATAATATTTTCCATGAAAACAGAAGTTGTGCGTGGAGAGAAAGTAAGAGTGTTGAGATCCAATGGAATAAAATCAGTACATTTACTAATGCAAGATTCAGCCTGTTTGTGCTGCTGCATTGGAAAAGAAAATTCCATATTCAATGTATCTGTATTGGTACAAAAAGATATTCTATAAATCATTGTTTTATATCCATTATAACTTTTTATGATCAATTACAATCTTTTTTGGAAATTTGGTCGCGGAATATGATCAGTAGACACGAACCATGAGTACTTATCTTTGAGAGTTCTATAAACTTTTGAAAAGAAACGGAAATTTTCAGTTCCTTACTAAAATTTCAATTCATGACTGACTGATTGATCCGAATCTAGTTGCAGGGAATTGCACGAAAAGATAATTTTCTTGGTTTTCTTAAACCTTTTGCTGCTACGCCACCCAGTTCTTGTCAGGCATGCATGTTCCTGCTGGTAAGAATTACTTTTTATCCTGGTTATTATTTATAGTATATTTTAGTTAATGAAAAATATTTTTTTCAATTAATATCAATTTTTATTTTTCTCCAAATAAATATATAACTTTTTCATAAACATTCTATACGAATTATTATTGGCTAAAAGATTTCAATTGTTATTACAACTTTCACTTTACTTTCTATTGAATGATCATGAATTATCTATTATTATCTTTTTTTAATAGCATTTATAATCTTTATAGTTTTGTATTAACAAGATATGATAGATGTATTAAATGTTGTTCATATTTTTCATTAATTAAACATGTTTAAATATTATATTAATAAATTATTTTATTAGAATTTTTTTGTTTCAGTTGTAATTTTTTATTTTATTTGAACTTTGATTCCATCTCTTTTATTCATATTCCTCATGAATGAAATTTTATTGTTGATTCTCTTGTCAAATGGGCTTTCTTCACATTCTTCACAATGATTTGGGCTTATTATTGCTACTATTTCTTTAGTAGTATCTACTTTCTTAGTGTAGTGTCATAAAATTGCACGCAGTGGCAATTTCATGCTTGCGCATTTAGCTCATTGCATTTATGACAACCCCCTGTATTAATGACAAAAACCTATGAGTCAAAGTTTCACGATTTCAACTTCATAGGGGAAAATGATGAAGTGTAGCAGTTCAAAAACCTCATTCTTACGAAATTCTAAGTAGGATGGTTACACGACACATGGACCTCCACGCGATGCACTAGCATCCCCAAACTTTTTGAGTTTCAAATGAGGGAATCTTGCATCCTTTGCCTATGACACCTGTCATTGCAACATAAATGCAAGTGTAGCAGCTATTCCCGCCCATGCAACCTCACAAAATTCCTATTTTCACTCTCATTCTCATTCATTCTTAAACCTTCTTGCATTCTCTCTTGCTTTCTTTCTTGCTCTTCATAGCGAAGCTTTACCGAATTCTCATCTCAAAATAGTCAAGGCTCTCTTGCAAGCAAGCACGTCTTGTCTTTCAAGCCAAGAAGGGAGCCACATACTGTTGGTAATGCTCTCTTGTCCATTTGTTTTGTCTATTTACTATTGTTTATTTGTCTCATCTATTACATTTGTGATAAGGGCTCTTATCAACGGGGTTTGTTTCTATCACATGTTTTTTACATTTCATGTCATTTTCTCTATCTTTATCTATCTGGTTGTCCATGGAGGTAAAAACACCAAAATGGGGGTTTGACTAAGGCAAGCCTTGAAACAACCCCAACTTTTGTAGATGAACTCAGATTCAAGAAGCTGGACATTGTAGATTCAATATCTTTATTTTCTGATTTGACAAGGATGACAACACGGGGCGTAGATGTTCCTACGACATGCTATCATTCGCGGTTGAGGATTCTCCCTTTTGGGGGAAAAATTTGTGAGTTTTAAGCTTTCTATTTCTGTAATTTGTATCTTGTAATTTTATATGCTTCTATTATTTAGTAATTTACTATTCTTTCCCTTAATAGTTTAGCATTTTATTTAATCAATTTATCCAAATATTCTTTACTTTTTACTTTGTCACTTGAGATTTGTACTTTGAGGTAATCAAGGGCTATTCGCTCCTTATAGGTCCTCTATTTGTCTTGACATTGAGAGTAGCAAATCCCTTCTTTTACACTTAGTTTCCTAAAGTTTAGTGGTAAACTTCCTTGGATTTTCCTCCTTTTGTTGTTAATGACAACTATAACTATATGGAAATCCTTAAGTAATATTTTTTGATTTATTTGTTAATATATTTTTATTATTTTTTACCAAACAATATTATATTGACAATTATATTATCTATAATTTGATATTCATATTGCATGACAAGTATTAAATAATTTATTATTAGTTTTAATTAATTATACATATATTATAAGTATTATATTAATTTGGTCAATAGTTCATTATTAGGTGAATGATTTTATATTTGTTAAATTTGGATAGTTCTTCATCATCCAATTTTTTTATTTTGTAGTTGTCTTATTTATTTATTTTTTGTCTATGGAAAATAAAAAATGTGTCTTCATGTTGTGTAAACTAACATGTGATCATTCAAAAAAGAAAAAACTACCACTCATAACATGGAAAGCTCTTTCCTTTAATCTAAAAGAAATGAGAAGGATTATGTGGCATCTTTTTTGTGTCAAAATTTTATCCAACCTCTTTATGTCAAGCATTATATTTTTTTATAATTATAATAGTAAAGCATTATATTATAATAGTTATAGTAAAATAAATAAATAAATTGTAAAATGATCTTTACATAGTGAAATTATACTACATAACCTAATTATTAATGTAACTAATTCTTTTGAAAAACTATGATAATCATGCCTTTTGGTTTATTAAGAATCAATGGTGGGAAGAAGATTTAGCCCATGATGTGAGTTATTAGATAAATATGTATACCATAGGTTAGTTGGTTGGATGGATGCAATGTGATTGAATGATACATAGAAGTAACTTGCACACAAAGAAGGTAGTGAAGAAATTAGGATAATTTCTTAATCATATTTTTTTTATAGATCAATTCCAAATTTCATAAGTTACATTTAAATATGAAGATTTTTCTTTGGAAATGTTTCTTTTATCCATTGCTTGCCTTCTCTACCTTTTATAAGATACTACCCCTATCTGAATGTTTTTAGAAGCACATAAGATGTAGCAAGCAATCAAGGATTTAAGAATGTCATATCATGCACTTACTAAAAAGTGATTTAAGTTTATTATTTAGAAACATATATTTTTTATAAGATCATATTAAAAAAGTTTTTGAAAAGTTCCCAAAACCTTTAAATAGTATCACAAAGGAGATGAAACATTATAACTCCATGACAAGTAATAGAAAGTAGAGACATGGTTGAATGGTGAAGAAGTCGTGAAGCAAATTGGTGATTTTGCTGAAATTGAGTTAATCACAAACCGTCCAAACTGGCTTTCTCCACCGCCAAAAGATTCACCACTCATAGAAATGCAAAACGCCTTTGGCAATTCAGACAATGTTGGCGACATCATAAACCAAAGCTTTTGTTGGGCATCCTCATCTATGTCTCCACTGCATTCCACTGCATTTCATTAGTGTTCTTACTTCACAACATTTGCAGGGCATTGAGGATGCCAACATGCTGTTTAATGTACAGAATGGCACTGGCAGACAAATTGACAAAAATTATGATCCAAATCTGCAAACCCTGCTGGAATAACATACACCCATTTATGTGGGAATTCTAGTGAAGAACAAGTGTGTTGTGTTGTAAAGAAGAAAAGTTGAGTGTTGATTGGAATTTAAATAAGCATACAGCAAATATTAGTGCACTGGTTGAGGATAAAATTATAATATTTTCCATAAAAACAGCAGTTGTGCGTGGAGAGAAAATAAGAGTGTTGAGATTCAATAGAATAAAATCATTACATTTACGAATGCAAGATTCAGCCTGTCTGTGCTGCTGCATTGGAAAAGAAAATTTCATATTCAATGTATCTGTATTGGTACAAAAAGATACTCTCTAGATTATTGTTTTAAATCCACTATAACTTATTATGATCAATCGCAATCATTTTTGGAAATTCAGTGGAGGGATATGCTTAGTAGAGACGAACCGTAAGTATTAATCTTTGAGAGCTCTATAAACTTTTGAAAAGAAATGGAATCCTTCAGTTCCTTACAAAATTTTTCAATTCATGATTGACTGATTGATGGGAATCTAGTTGCAGGTAGTTGCACGAAAATATAATTTTCTTGGTTTTCTGAAACCTTTTGCTGCTAGCAACCCAGTTCTTGATTAGTCCCTGCTGGTAAGAATACATTTTATCTTAGTTATTGTTTATGTTTATTTTTTTAATTGGATTAAGAAAAAAAATAAGATTACATAAAAAAAAAAACATTGAACTGGAACAGTCAGCTGGGAGCAGCAGAGCCTAGCAGGCCCCGGAAAAATAAGAAGAACAGCAACAAAACAAGCTGCAATAACTATATTACCAACAGCAACAACTTTAAAAACAGCAGCAAAACATGCTACAGTTATATTAACAGCAGCAACAAACCATATAAGCTGTAACAATAACCATGACAGCAGATACAATGAACAACGTTGATAAAAGAAGAGCATTGAAGCATAGAACAACGCCAAATAAATGGACAGCCGCTTTGTAGAAAACCGAGCAACTCAACATCCAAAAAGCAGAGGTACTGCTGTGACCTCCAAGTCCACCAAGAAAACGCCTCCTTAATAAGCCATCTATCCTTCAACCAGCTGTAGTTGTGCTTGAACATTGTAGATAGTTGTTTTAAGCTTAATGTTAGTTTGTAAAAAATCTTCAAGCACTACAATCAAATTTGTAATCTACATAGAAAGATTCGAGCATATTAATGGAAGTTCAATTTTAGGAGGCTAACATGTGCCAGAGAAGATTGCAGAGCAATGAAACTTCCATATGAATTTGAGAATAACCTGCATGCACAGTTGTGTGAGAATATTGTGATGGGGAAACACCAAGAGAGCAGTTTTCCATGACCAAGTATGATTAAAGAGGGCAGAAAGCATAGAAAAAAGGGACTGCCACAGGTTGTAAGCATGAGGGCAAAATCAGAAAGCATGTTTCATAGATTCAGATTTAGCACAAAAAAGACATAATAAAGGAGGATGGAGAAAATTGATGTGATTACCAATAGGTAGTTTAACATGAAGAATCTTCCACGCCAAGAGTTGGGATTGAACATCCGTTTTAGACTTCCAAATTTGAAAGCTAGTCTCATTTCACTTTGATCAACTAAACTTACAGTTCCACTTGACATTGAGACAAGGTGAGAGAAAAATTGAAAGAAGTTTATAGATAGTTTTGAGGGGGAAGAAGCCGATATTGGGTTTTTTTAGACCACTTTCAATCTTTCAAAAAACTAGCATGACAAGGAGATGACAAGGGACATAAAACAATCTCTTCTTGTTTATTGTATATCTTAGTGAAATGTAATTATTTTAAAGTTAATATTTTTTTTCAATATAAATATATAAATTTTTATAAATAAAATATGTGAATTATTATTAGAATTGCTCAAACAATTACATTTTAATAAATTATCTATTATTTTTATTTTTCAGCATTAATTTTGATCATAATTAAATATAATTATGTAAATAAAGTAGGATAAGTGTTTATTAAAAAAAAAGGATATAAATATTTTTATTTTAAATTTGTTGTCAATATTTCTGATTAATTATGTATATTTAAGTATAGAAAACTATATGTATGTTAATATGTTAGAGAGTACATGCTTGTGCATGGGTGTGTATGGATGCCATGTGTTGCAAATTCTAATTTTATGTGGTTAGATTAAACAATTAATAATAAGTGCTAAATAATGATATAAAATAAACTTAAACAAATCTAGATTTTTTCCTTAAAGAAATTATTTGATTTTGAAATATTTGCATATAGATATAAAATATAAAGCAATGCAAATGAAGAAAGAAAGTTGCCATTAAATTGACAAAAAAACATTGCAAATAGAAATAGAATGTTCCCATCTAGTTGGAAAATCAATATTTATCTGGCTTTTATGTGATAAGTGAGATTTTGGAGGCTTTTACCATTAAATGACAATTAGTTTACCATAGCTAAAAGTTATTTTCATCAACAATGGTTTGCAGCGTGAGACTTGTTTTAGGCTCAAATCTCACACTATATGTAGCCTATCGACATAATAATTATATTATCTAAAAATTTATTTATAAGACATGACATGTATTAAAATATTTATTATTAATTATATTTTAAGTATTAGATTGATTTGGTCAATAGACTATATTATTATGTGAATTTTCTTGGTAACTTCTAAAATTTGATAGTCCTTCATCATCCAAAATTATTTTTTTGTAGTTATCTATTTTTTTTTATCTAATTTGTTTTTGTTTGTCTCAAAAAAGGTAAAAAATATGTCATCACATTTTTTAAACTAACACATGATCATTTACAATTCAATTTTTTTTTTTATCGCCCATAGCATAAAAAGTCTTTCCTTTAATCTACATGAAATGTGAAGGATTATGTGACATCATTTTTGAGTTGAAACATGTTTATGTCAAACATTACATTTTATTATAATTATAATAGTAAATCATTATATTATAATAGTTAAATGGTAAAATAAATAAATAAATTGTACAATAATCTTTACATAGTGAGATTATGTTAGACAACCTAATTATTATTGTAACCAATTCCTTAGAAAAAATATGATAATCATGCCCTTTGACTATTAAGAATCAATGAGGGGAGGAAGATTTAGTCTATGGTAAGAGTTATTAGATAAACATGTACACTATTGGTTGGTTGATTAGATGTAATGTGATTGAATGGTTGAATGGAAGTAACATGCATGCAAAGAAGACAATGAAGAAATTATGATAGTTTCTTAATCATACAAAAAAAATTTATAGACTAATTTTCATTGATTAAATTTAGTAATATAGGGTTTTCTCATCGAAAACGTCTCTTTATCCATCGGTTTCCTGCTCCATCTTTTAAAAGATACTACCCATATCAATTTAAAAGCTTGTGAAGTGTTTTGTGAGAAGCACATAGGTGTAGCAAGAGTGAAGGATTGGAGAAATATCATGAATGAGGAGTAAGAAAAAATCTATCCAAATGAAGAAAGTAATAGAGGTAGAGAAAACAATTTACACTTATAAACCAATGATTTCTTTTTCTATTATTTAAAAAATTATTCTTTATTTTTCTTAAAATTAGACTTGATATAATTATTAAAATATTTATATTATCATTTGAAACCAATACTTACCAAAATTCTTATGTCTAAAATATTTTTTTAGACATTGATAGAAAAAAAACATTATAAATCCATGAGACATGACCAGAACCAACTCTAGACCAAACATACAACTAAAACATAAGACACAACTATCAAAAACAACACCTAGAAAACAAAATCTAGACTAGGGAAGCCTAAAATACTAATTACTTTTATGGCCTCCCACTCTTCAGCCATAAAATTGATTTGATCTTCAGCCAGGTCTAAGTATGTATCTTTGTCTTCCATAACTTTAGCTTTCTCGTAATTCAATAGACTTTTTTTTTGTTGATCATGGTCTCAATGTAGTTGTCTTTCTTTAACTTTGAATCCATCTATCAACATGTTAATGCTTGTTACACATTTCTTTATGGTTATTCTACTAAGACAACTTTTCTAGATTCACTTTCAAAAATTTATTTTCAGCTTCAACTTCGTTCAAGCTCTCTTCTAACTTTAAAATATTTTCTTTGAGGCCACTTTTGATCTACCATAAATTGTTATCCATATTATTAATACATTACTGCATGCTTCTCACATTTTTCTTTCCTTCACCATTATCCTTTAAGAATCCACTTCACGATACCGTTGTGAAGGCTAGTATCATCTTCAATGGAGAAGATTTCGTTTTCAGAGTTTAGAGGATCAAATCACCAACCTCCTTATATTTATTTCAATAAACCCGTTCCACATTATGTGTTTTTCCTTCTCTATCTCCTCACCCACCTTGCCCTTCTTAACTCTACTACTATCATATAAGACTTCATAGGAGGGGAATGGTTCTAACTTCTATCTCCTCACCACCTTGCCCTTGCCTTTCTTAACTATACGACTATCATATGAGACGTCGTAGGAGGAGAGGAACCATTCCGAATAGGAAAAATCAGATTGAATTTCTTTTACACCAATCCCTCGGCCCTTGTCTCTTATCACCCTTTTCTCAACCGTAGGGCTCTCTCCTGAGCTTTTAGCGTTGGAAGGTTTATTGATTTTGGTAGGGCACTTCTTAGCCTTGAAAAGAGGTTGAGACACAGCGGTTTCCAAAGCAGGACCACACTCATCTTGAGCCATCCTTAGAGCGGCAGGAGGACCATCACTGGAATTTTTAGCATGGGTGAAAAGAAGGAAAATGAGCGCTTGGTGGATAGGACTAACAATGTTAGTTATGCATCAATTTTGATGTTTGACATTGCTCATGATTTCCTCATTATTCATTTAGTTGCATGTCTATGGCAACGCCATTCATCCCCCCTGCTTACAAATTTCACTTCTGTACTCCTTCAACACACACTTTGGACGTCTTTCATATTCTATCTTTTTATCGCTCAATCTTCTCTGGGTAGGCGTCTGTTATGGCCGGCACTCTTGTGTTAGCTCGCAGACAGTAGCAATATTACAAATGATTACCCATGAATGATTAAGGACCGAGCCACCATTCTTATCGTTTCTTGCAGCTCCTCATTATGCCTTCTAATTTGGTAGTTCCATATTATGTTGAATCTGTCTACTACATTTTGGCCGCGCTTTTCACTATCTCCTTTTGCGAGTCTTTCTCTACTTCTTTCCTAATTTCCAGGCTACTTTATTTGCTCCATTATTTAACTAATGCCATGTTTTATATTCTTGAGTTCCAAGGTGTCACAGGTGATTTTGTCTTCTCAGCGTGAACTTTCTCCTTTTAAAAAATTATCTTTTCCTCTGGTTTTGCGAATATAGTTG
Organism: Sequoia sempervirens; assembly: GCA_007258455.2. Taxonomy (NCBI): domain Eukaryota; kingdom Viridiplantae; phylum Streptophyta; class Pinopsida; order Cupressales; family Cupressaceae; genus Sequoia; species Sequoia sempervirens. The sequence continues at coordinate 96,738 of VDFB02325062.1, read as the reverse complement.
CTTCCTTTTGTGAGCTCTTTTCAAATTTCCTGTCGAGTGTCGTATACCCTGTAAATGAATAATGACAACATAAATATTTGTTAGAGTCCATTATAAGATAAGCATTCAAATTAGAACTAATGGACGTGAATTCAGCTCTTATTGGTTATGACTATTTTGACTCACCGACGAATTGCCAAATCTAGTAAGACTTGAACCTGTTCTTACATTCCGGGTAAAAAGCTGGCATGCATTAATAACATGGCCTTGTATATAGAGTGAGTTTGCTGTTCGATAAGTTGACATTTTAGCGCTAAGTACTGTTCAAGATGTGGAAGCTACAAAGGACAATTTATAATCTAAAGGTTTGCATATAATGTAAATGAAGTTTTTTATTCACATTTATAAGTAAAATTATTGTGTAGAATTATTTCATCTAAATCATTAGAGATAAATAGGTATATAAATGTTTTTTTTTTCATTTTTGTTTCCTTCATCATCTTTCCATCTCTATTATAAGATGTAAATTCTAGTAGGAAAAAAATTTAACTATATAAACAAATTATATTTTTTACAAGGAATTATTTTTAAGTAGGTGTCATTGATAGAGTGAATCTCTTTCATGTACCTTAAGATCTCTCTCATGTATGGTTGTGTATATAGAAAGGACCAACTTCTTTCATATGGGGATAAATATATCAAAAGGGTGGGTATATACAAAGGTTCAATAAATCAAATTAGTAGTATATAGAAAGAGGAACTCTTTTGAAGAGGTAAGGAATCCTCATATTAAATGATTTCAATCACTTCAAATATCAAACTTCCTCACTTTAACTAGGAGATAATAAGGAAAACATTTGCATATAGGAAACATTGCTCTTCTATATATAAATTAATCATCTTAACCAATACAAATGACAACACATTTTAAAATTTAAATATAAAAATATATTTTATGGTAAAAAAATGATGTTAAATTGTAAGTTATTATTTAGATCATTTATGTAAATATTGAACGCAGTTTACAATTATTTAATTGTAAACTACTTTTGTCTAAAATATTCATAGACACTATTTAAGATAATATGGAACTTACTATTTTCCAAGGAGCTATTTCTAATTTGAAGAATGCTCTTGCTCTCAAACCTATGCTCCAAATATTAAATGTGAAGTAGATAATTAGTAAAGAGAATTTAAAAGATAAATTTAATGTTTTATTACCATGCGGGGTTGAAACACACTTAACTTTATTACTAGTTGATTGTAATGAATTTATCTCCAACATTCTCAAGTGAGGGACAATATTACAGATCAATAAGTATACATGTAACGGTATGTGCAATCGCAAGTATGATTTATTTAATTTACATAACTAGGTTTTTGAACATTTAAATTATGTTGCCAATAATAACATAATTTTTAAATTCTGTCTCAAGTCTATGATCATTCTCAACATGTATATTTTTGAACCAATTGTTGATATTGTATCATTCAAATATATAATTGATGAAACTATCTTAGATGGAAGTCATGCCTCTTCAATTTACATTGCAATGATGCTATAATGACATACTCAAATATTGTTGGCTTGAGTAATATTCATGGTGGTTTCTCTTTAAGCATGGTTCCAATACACATGATAAAAAAAATATTCATCCTTTTTCAACAAACAATGTTGACATATTTTCATAAAAAATAGACTATCAAATATAGAGTGATACATAAAGTGGTAATATGGTATTTCAATAATGCTAGAAGATAAGTAAAGGCATTTATTTTTGATGTTGTTGACAACAATGGTGGAGAGATTTGCATAATTCTTCAATGAACTTGTCAAAAAATTCTATAAAGAAATAAAAGTTGGTTCTATGTATGCCATACGAATATACAATTAATGTTAGAAGATAAAAGGTTTATTTATTTATCAAGTGATTATGAGACAAGCCTAAATATCAACATCAAATTATAGACCTTTTATCTAGTGATGATTTATATATTCAATCTGAAAAAAAATATTTTTCTTTGATAAGTGAAATTGAGAAGATGCTACTACATTTGAAGATTGATATCATTGGTGTTGTGTTTTAAGTAAGCCCTTAAAGTACACTTCCAAAAAAAAGGAGTAGAATTAAAAAGGAGAGTATATATCAAAAATATGATAGAGTATAGAACTAATCTCACCATGTGAGAAATGTTTTGCATGAAAGAAGGTGCTAAACTATACCAACTACAAAATGATGACACATTGTATAAAATTGATATTAATGGTGTACTAGTGTCATAATTTCATAGTAGATGCATAAGAAAAATTTCCAAAAGAAAGGTATGTATAAATCAAAACATTGTTCAAATGAAAAAAAATATATGAAGCATGGTATAATTATCCACATTTAGTAGAAGTATAGAAATGAGTTTTCTTGTATATGTAGATAATTATTGATGAGCTATTATTATAATATTGTAGGTGTGTGTGTTTTTATAAAATCATGCCTCCTATGCATATGAGAGCACACTGAGAGATTGAGATTTGAATTCATATGCTATGATATGTTTTAGGAGGAAGGAAAATGATGAATCTTGGGAGTTTTACCTAATCTCTTTCCCTTTGGGAAGGATAGCCATGTATATTTAAAGTTTTTATGTTAATGAAAACCTTAAATATTGGGCAATTGTGTGTTATATGATCTATTGTTGTTATTAAGGTTTAGATTTTATTTTTAGGTTCACAATTTATGTATCTACATGACAAGAATCAAGTATTGTGTCTTTGAATCTAGGTCCACTTCAAGTAATACCACCCTTTGGGGTCATTGTTAGCAAGCCAATCCATAAGTGTCCAATGTTTGTGTAGAAACCTCAAATCTGATTTGGATTTACGCACATCATCCCATCATAAATTAATTAAAGAAATAATATTTATTTAATTAATTTGGGTAATTAATCCCCTTTATCATCAATAGTTAAATAAATTTTATTTATTGAATTATTTGACCTAACTTTTGATTTTAACTAGTCCAACTAATAACCCTTACCCTTGTCTAATTAAGCAAATATTTTAATCAATGATTAAATAAATTTTATTTATTTAATTATTTAATTTAATTCCCATAATTAATTAAATGAACCTTATATATTTAATTAACCTAGCCTAAATTTTCTTTTGATTAATTAATTAAATGAACCTTGTCTGTTTAATTAATTTGTCAAAAAATAAAAAATATTCAAAAAACTTGATGTTTCAACAACTACTGTAGACATCCAAATTTGGACACTTAATTTATCCAAATTTATCACTTTTCATCTAAACATTCTCTTATCTGAGTTAATTAAGTAATATTACTATTATTTAATTAATATCCTTAATTCTGCCAAATCCCTAAGGTATTTAATAATTAAATTCCTCACATGTCATTTTCATCTAATCTTAATCCATCTCCTAATTTCTTGATTAGGGATGTGCACATGCCTAATCCTTGATTAGGATGTGTCACATCCTCCAACTTTTGCAAGTTGGCTTCTAATCCTCATTAACCCCTAATTATCCTCTAATTACTAATTAGTTAAACCTAATTAGTACCTTGGTCAACTCTCCCCATCCCCCAAGGAATTTTTAATTCCTTTTTATTCACCCTAGGCTCCTCTCTTCCCAATGTGAATTTTTAATTCACATTTTATTCCTCCTAGAATCATCCCCTTTTCCCATGCATCTTCTAGAACCTTTGACTTGTCACATCAAGTCACATGTAACAAACTCCCACTTTTTTGGAGACCCTCTCTTATCCACTAGATTCTCCCAAGCATGTGAATTTTTAATTCACAATTATTCCTCCAAGGAATCTTCTCATCTCCCAATGTACTTCCAAGGTACATGTCCTTCCTCCACATCATGTACTCTCCTTCCACATCATCTATACATCATCTCACCCTTAGCCATCTCACATTCCACATGTCAAAATGCGAGGGCTTGTGAGTCCTCAACTCACCTTATCCCTTCATCTTGGCCTTGTTGGATAAATCCCAACCATTGAATTCTCCTATAAATACCCCATCCTCTAAGGCATTTGGGGAGACTTAGTCATTTTGCAACTAAATGCTACCATTTTGTGCACTCATCTAGCCATCAACATTCATTCATTTGCATCTACATTCAAGCATATAGTCAAGACTTGCATTTAGCCATATCAAGAGCCATCAAGGAGCATACAAATCAATCCAAATCAAGGGCCAACCAAGGAGTTTCAGCTGCGAAAAGGGGGGTATATCTATTTGTCTTTATTTAACACTTTCCTCTTTGCATTTACAAATTTCTTAGGCTAATCTTGAGGTGTTTCCTTATCTTTTTCCATTGCATTTTAATTGCTTAGAATAGGTTCTAGACATTTTGGTATCACACCTACATGTATAAATAACCCTTTTGTAGATCTATACGTTTAGTTTTTTAAAATATAATTTTTAATAGTTTAATATTTTTTATATTTTACTAAAAGTAGGTCATTGACACCAAAACATAAGATTGGTTATCTTTCCAAGAAAAAATATGAAACTTTATTTATTTTTTAAATAGGATGTACTAAAGAAAAGATTCAATGTGAAGATTATATAAGAAAAATCTATTTTGGGTAAATAGTTAAGAAAAAAGGCGACATCCCATGGAAATATTTGTGTTTTTAATGTACACAAATTTTAAGATTGATTTAAAATATATGTTTCTCAAAATAGGGAGAAATAAATCCATGCACTAAATTTTCAAGTTATAAGTACATATAAAAAAATCGAAGAAATTTATTTTTTACTATATAAAGTGTGATATCCCATTTAGCTTCATTATTCAACATTTTATTAGCAACTATATTATAGTTTCTATTTTATAAAAAACTATATTGAAAGATTTTTTAAAAATTTCAAAAAAATTACGAACATAAAATACACTAAAAAATATACATTTCATTAGTTTGCATCATTTTAAAACTTAAAACATATATGCCACTTTCTAGTTATTCAAGTTAAAAAGTTAGATTAGTGTTGGTCATTTTCTTTATAAAAGTGTGATACAACTTTATACTTTTACCCCCTTCCATTTGTCACTTCCACACACATTTCCACATTCTCTCGCATGTGTGAGTTTTCAACTTGTCACCCTCACCCTCTTGCCTTCTTCCATGGGTAAAAATTCTCACCATCCATCTTGGATACCAAGAAAATCACCACCCTCGATTCTCACACATGTGTGAGAGCTCCTTATTGTCACTCTCAACTTAGCATCTCCCTCCACTTCTCACAATGAAATCTTCCACAATCAACAAACTAATCTTCACCCTTGAGCTCCCAAATCAATCCTCACCCTTCATTCCCATGGTTTGATATCTATTTAACAAGCCTCCTCCAAAGGAAAATCATAGGATAAATTGTTAATTCTAAGTACATGTCAATTTATGCAAATTCCAAGCAAGAGAAACCTACATATCAATCAATCATCACATCCAAACATCTTTTTTTTATATTCATGATCATTTACAGATAATTACATTTTAACTTTCAAAGTTCAAAAAGGAATCATGGGATCCCATATTAGTGACTGACCACGTAGGCCGAATTCATCATACAATATGTTGCATCCTTCTTGTTACATTTATGTTTAGAAAAAAGGGGGATTTATAATATTGTTTCGCATCCAAACATCTTGCAACAATCTAATATAATAATAAAGGTATAAGCATTACTTTTTTTTTGTATGATTCATTTGTAATCTTTGATTTGTGCTCTGATCAAAGGGATGCGTGTACGCGTAACTTTGTATATGTTTTCTCTCCTTCACATCCAAATCTCATCATCACTTTAGTTGGCCATAGTGCATTGAGAAAGATATTCTCATTAATAACTAGAATATCACTTGGTGATTTTAATTCTCTCTCTCCATCTTCTATTAAAACTTAGATTTTATGTCCCATAACATTTGATACATTATCCACCATTCAAGATATTTTCCTTGTTTCAAAAGTATTCCATGAAGTATAAAAATTGGATCCTGAATAAATTATTTTTGCAACATATATCTCTAAAAGCTTAAGATTGTGTGTGATAAATTCCACATGGAATTGAAGCTACATATTGAATAGGGTGATGGCGATGCATCTGCAACATGAGGGGGAGGTTATGCGTAGCCTATGAGGGCACGTGCATGTCTTCTATTGTTTTTGCATGTGCGTTTAGATCCTTTGTTCGATGGTTATTTTCTGTTGGGGGCGTTTGCTGCTTACGAGGTGGGGTATCAGGCCATATATTGTATGGTGGTTATTTTTTCTGTTGCATGGGGGTTTGTGCAGGTGAAGGGTGTTGGCTATGGGTGGTGGTGCAGTGAGGGGGAAGTGGGTGGTGGAAGCAGTGTGGAAGGGGTTTGGAGTGAGTGGAAATGGTGTGGGCTGTGTGTAGGGGTTCGGTGTGGGGATATGGCTAAGGCTTCCAAAATCTTGGTGATTGCTGGGGAAAAGCCATCTCAAGCTTTTTCAGTAGCCATGCATGCACAAATGATAGATTCATCTTTTGTGGGTGAGACCTCTAAGCTCAAGAAAGTGAATGGTTGATTGCCGCGGAGTTAAGATAGGCCTATTCTGGTTATTTCTCCCGAATTGGTTTAGGAGGACATATCTTATTGGAGACAACATGTTCTGATTTGTAAGTTCTTGGGTATTTGTGTCCCTCTCTTGGCTTTAGAGTCTTGGATTCGTCAAACCTAGCAGGTTGAAAGTGATTTCTATCTCTTGGTGGTTGCGAATGGCTATTTCATGGTTGATTTTTCTTGCATCTTGGATTGTAATCATGTTTTTGAGGGAGGACCGTATTTTTACAATCATGTTGGTTTGTTCATTAAGCCCTGGAATGGAGGATTTAATGTGGTAGAGGATCTGCCTACACGGGTCCCTGTCTGGGTCTGTCTACCATGGCTACCGTTGGAGTTTTGGAGGGAGGATATTCTGCACCAATTGCTGCTTTGTTTGGGAAGCCGACTGCCATTTCTCAGAATACTCTAGATAAAAAGGTATTGCCTTATGCTCTCATTTGTGTTGAAATTGATTTAAATAACCCTTTGCTAGATTCTTTGGAAATTTGTATTGGCTCTACCTCGTGGACTCAATAGTTAGATTATGAGTCCCTTCCTTTTTGTTGTCTCTTTTGTCATGAGTATGGACACCTTCAGCGCCAATGTCCTCGGGCACCCAAAGCGGTTGGGGTTTCTTCTTCTCCTTCTTTTGGGCCTTCAGTGGAGAAGGGGGATAATGGCAAGGTGCCTATGGTTGAGGGTGGGCCTGATAAGGATGGCTTTATTCCTGTTAAGCCGAGGGCTAAAGGGAGGGGTCAAAAGCTGGCCTATAAGGATAGACAAAGTGATAAGGGTTTCAATCATTTTGAGGTCCTTGATAATTAGGCTTTGGAGGAGGGGATTCCTGTTGAGATTTCTTCTGGGGCCATTGGTACATATATTGGGCTAGATACAGGGCTGGAGCAGGAAATTGTTCAGAATAATTCTCCAGCTTTGGAGCAGGGGATTTTTGGGCCTCCTAGTTCCTTTGTAGGTGTGTGGGATGATATTGTATTAGTGGATTTAGCTAAGGAGGTGCTCTCTTCAGGTAAAGGTTGGTTATCATCTCCTGCTTTGCGGGTGCTGCAATGCCCTCTCAAGAAGGGGCATTTTGAAAATTCTTAGATAAAGTTGGTCGTAAGAAGGATGTGGACAAGATTAAATCTATTGGGGATTTTCTAGTGGAATCTGGGTCTATTAAGACTATTGAGGCCCACTTCTCTCAACCTTTCTCATGATCTTTCTTTCATGGAATGCAAGGGTGTTGAATAGAACCTCCCATTAAAAGGCTATTCAGGATTTGATTGTGGTTCATTCTCTAGATATCTTTTGTGTTTAGGAGACTAAGCTTCGGGTGGACTTCATGCTTAACATGCTCCTCGTATTTGGTTTTCTGGCTAGTGTCAGTGTATTGGTTCTAGGGGAAACTCTGGAGGTCTGGCTCTTTTCTGGGATCGACATAAAGTTGTTCCTCGTTGGTGGATTTCTAGCCAGTTTACTATTTTTGTGGTGGCTTCAGTTTTGGAATATGATGAGACTATTTTGGTTAGTAATGTTTATGCTCTAATTGACATTCGTGGTAAAATCCAGCTTTGGGCTCATATCAGGTATGTTAGGTCTTGTGCACCTTTTTTTCCATGGATCTTAGCTGGTGATTTCAATTTTGTGTTGAGCTTGGAGGAGAAAAAAGGAGGGTTGCCTAGGCTTGGTCCTGCTTCAGATCTATTTTGGACTAATGTGGATTCTCTTGCTTTGGTTGATGTTAAACCCTCTAATGGAATATTCACTTGGAATAATAGACGGAGTGGACCTGAAAAGATTTTTGAGCGGTTAGATAGATTCCTTGTCTCTATTTTTTGGGTTGGTGGTAGCTTGGTCACTTGCTCTGAGATTCTTGACTGGTGTGGCTCTGATCATTGGCCAATTAAGTTTTTTGCTTCTACTTTTCCTAATCCTAAGAATCCACCTTTCAAATTTAAGCTTATGTGGCTTTGTGATTCTTCTTTGGGTGATCTTGTTGCTCAGTGGTGGTGGGATGGAGCCCCTGCATATGGAACAACTATGTATTCTCTGGTTAAGAAGCTACAATATGTCAAGTATCATCTTAAGCGATGGAATAGGTCATGTTTTGGTAATTTTCGGGCTAGGAAAAGAGAAGCGCAAGATTGCCTTGCTGTTATTACTCGCCAGATTTAGGATTTGGGATTCTCGAAGGCTCTTGGTCATGCTGAGGCCAAGGCTTTGAAATTGGTGGAGGAGTGGGAGCTTCGTGAGGAGATTTTCTGGAAACAAAAGGCTAGGATTGATTGGCTTCAAGAGGGTGATAGGAATACTACTTTGTTTCATCATTCTATGCAAGCTCGTCAGAATAAGTGCTATATCTCTTCTCTTTTTAATTCTAAGGGTCTTTTGATCTCTTCACAATAGGCTTTGTCTAGAGAGGCTTATTAGTTCTACTCTAATTTTTTTACTGAGGATTTACTACCTACAAAGTCTGAGGAGAATATGGTCCTTGCTTGCATTCCTTCTTTGATCTCTAATGATTTGAATGCTTCTCTTATTCGCCTGATTACTTTGTCGGAAGTGGAGGAGGTTGTGTTTCAGATGAATAAGGGGAAAGCTCCTGGCCTTGATAGTTTCCCAATTGAATTTTTCCATGAGTTTTCAGATATTGTGAAGCTGGATTTGTTGGAGGTGGTTCAAGAGTCTCTTCATAGAAAGCAAATGCTTTGTGCCTTGAATGCTACTTTTCTAGTTCTCATTCCTAACAAGGAAGGTGCTGATAGGATTGAGTTCTTTAGACCTATTGCGCTCTATAATGTAGTGTATAAGATTATTATGAAATTGATTGCTGAGAGGCTTAAATCTTGTTTGCCTATTGTCATTTCTGAGGAGCAAGGCGACTTTGTGGTGGGTCATCAAATTCTGGATGGGGTGGTGGTTGCGTATGAGGTCATTCATTCCATGGAAACCTCTAAGGATAGGTCTATGTTTATCAATTTGGATATGGAAAAAGCCTATGATAGAGTTAAATGGAGTTTTCTTCAAAAGATTCTATTGGCCTTTGGTTTTTCTTCTGATTGGGTGAGCTAGACTTTGAGCTATACGACTTCTTCCTACTTTTTGGTTATTGTGAATGGTGAACCTTCAGAGCTTTTTGGGGCTACTAGGGGCCTTCATCAGAGGGATCCACTCTCTCCTTATTTTTTTATTATAATGGTGGAGGGGCTAGGTTAGTTTCTTAAATCTCGGGTTTCACAAAGCCTGATTCATGGTTTGCAGTGGGGGTTGGGCCTGCCAACGCTTTCTCATCTCTAGTTTGTGGATGACACCTCTCTTATGGGATTGGCTCATATTCAAGAGGTTGAATCCTTTAGGCAAGATTTGGATATCTACCTTGTGGATTTGGGCCATGGAGTTAATGAGCAGAAGTCTTCTATCTTCTTATTTAATAATCCTCAGGCTATTTAGCGACGAATTGTAGCTATTTTGTGGTTTCAAATAGGGTCTCTTCCCTTTGTCTATTTGGGTATTCCTCTTGCTATTGGCCATCAGCCCAGGTCCTCTTAGTAGCTGTTGCTTGATAAGTTGAGGTGGAAGGTTACTCACTAGACTCATCGGTGGTTTCTACATCTGCTAGAGTGACTCTTCTCAAGTCTGTTATCTAGGCCCTTCCCATCTATAGGTGCTTTGTTCAAGTGGCTCCTATGTATTTCCTTAGGGAATTTGATGCTCTCTCATGTCAATTTCTTTGGAGTGGTAATTTTCTTTCTTTAAAGTGGAGCCTTGTTAAGTGGGAATCTGTGTGTAGACCAAAGCAGGAGGGTGGTCTTGGTTTACGCTCTACAATTTTAAACGGGCAAGTTCTTGCTACCAAGCTTTACTGGCGATGGTGTACCAATCAACACTAGTTATGGGCTTGTATTCTCAACCATAAATATCTTAGGGTGTTGCTTCTTTTGAGGTTCCTCACTATCCTTTGGAAGGGAGTGGTTCTATGATTTGGCATACTTTGAAAGTGGGGGCGCAGTTGATTAAGCGTGCACTTTTTTGGATCTGTCATTCGGGGTCACAAGCTCTTTTTTGGTTAGATTCTTGGGATGGTCACCCACCTATTCTCTCTTCCTTTCCTCACCTCTAGTCCCTTTGTGATGTTTTTATTGCGCCTGGCTGGGATACCATGGAGCATTATAAGGTTGTGGAGCATTGTGGATTGACTGCAAGTTTTTGTTGGAAGCATCCTTCTGAGTGGCCACCTAGAGGGTCAGAGGGGGATAGGCGTGATCTTTTTCAACTTCTAGCTTCTCATGCTTGTAATTATTTGAGGGGACCTAATGTCTTGGCTTGGGACAGTTCAGATTTGTCTAGAAAGTTCTTTGTGTCTGCTAGTTATAAGCAGTTGGGTAGGTAGTTATTTGGGGACATTGAGGTCCCTTGGTGGAAGCAAGTTTGGAACAAGTTGTCATGGCCCAAGTGCAATTTCTTCATGTGGTTAGTGGCTCAAAATCGATGTCTTACTTGGGATAATTTATGTAAGCATGGTTTCCAAGGCCCTTCTATGTGTGTTCTATGTCGTGATTGTGAAGAGAGTGTCTCTCATCTCTTCTTTCAATGTTTCTATGCTAGGGAGATTTGGATTTATGGTGGAGAGTGTGGAATACACCCTATTGGCATGTTTCCTTATTAGCGGAGTTTGTGGAATGGTGAGGTAGGGCCCCTGTTTCTACTTCCTTTCTTCAATTTGCTTGGGCTCTTCGCCCATCCTTTATTATCTGGAACCTGTGGTTGGAGAGGAATAGGAGGATTTTTTAGGATGTGTTGTTGATGGCCCCTCACCTATGGTGGAAAATTTTACATTCCTTGGGCGAAACTATTGCGGCTAAGTGTGATCTGACTGAGCCAGTGGACCCTTGTGATGTTGGTTGTTGTAATCATCTTCATCTTCTTCCTCCACAATGTCAGCTCATGCACAATAGATGTAGACATCCTACCCCAATGGCAAATAGGGAGGGAAGATGGTCCCCTCCTCCTCAATGAGTCCTAAAAATCAACACGGATGGCTCTTCTTGTGGAAATCCTGGTCATGCTAGAATTGGTGGTGTTGGTCGAGATAGCTCTGGAGATGTTTAGTTTATCTTCTCTATTTATAAAGGTATTCATAATAATAATTTAATGGAGGCTCAAGCCGTTTTATTGGCTATGGAGTGGGGCAATCAATTGGGATGGCAAAGGATCATATGTGAGTCTGACTCCTAGGTTGTGGTGAACTTGTTGAATAGGTGGCATTTAGTTGATGTGAGCTGGCAATTGGTTTTGATTGTTGAACAGATTCTCATTATATGTGCTTCTCTGGAGTTTATTACTTTCACTCCTATTCCTAGAGAATGGAATGATGTTGATGATTATTTGGCTAAATGGGCTTCTAATCATATTCATGATTGGAATTTGGTGGATCGAGGTCAGCTACCCCCAGATTTGTCTCAACTATTGGATCACTTGGTGGAGCTTGGTAGGGCTATTTAATTCCCTTGCTTTGTAACTTTTTCTTGTTTTAATAAAAAATTAACCCCTCCTTGATATTGAACACTCTAGATTCAATCAAATAAGTGAGACTAAAATACTATTTTAAAATATTTAAGTTACTATTTTATATATCTTGAACACTTTCTTAACATATTGTCACAAAAATAAAGTCATCCAACAAAGAGCTACATTCCACCACTCAATCTAATTAAAAGATTATAAAGGATGGGAAATCAAATTATATACATGATCAATGACCTTTATGGTTCTTTTGTGTCGTATTTAAAAAATGATGAAAAAATTGAGTTCAAATAATTATTTACAAGCCATCACCCTAAATAGTTATAAGGTGATAAAAAAAAAGTGATCTAAAAATTTTCCTTCAAGTTGACTTTATGGCCCAACCACTTGGAAAAAAAAATTTAACAAATATTGGTAAAATATCATGACCTAACTTAATATTTAAAAAACATAATTTTTCTCACTATTGAAATCAAACTTTTGTCTTAATATTATCAAAGTTTGGGATTTAAAAATCCTAATAATATTTAAAAATAACCAAGCCTCATATTTTCAAATGCACTGACACATGTGTTGATTGTTTTCATTATCCTTATGAGATTTAATCATATTGAAGTCACCATAATCAAGCTAGTTTGAAAAAGGAATATTATGAACTAGCCAACACCATAAGTTTAAGAAATAAGGAGTGTTAGTAGGCATGTAGGTATTGAAATGCTTCAAAAACGTTGTCATTGTAAAGCAAATCACAAAGGTGTGATGTGAAGAATCTTAGCCCCAAAATAAATACAAAATGAAAAATTAGAGAGATGAGAATAATGGTCACTTTAGATCTCTTCATCGGACTTAGAAAACTAGGAGAATCAAAATCATATGCCCTTTAAATATTTTTATTTAAACATATAACATAAAAAAAATATTCAATTTGTTTACAACCTATATAAATTGATTCCTCGTGCACCTGGTCAACTTATTTCACATGACTAGTGACGCTGCAGTGTGTCTGGTAAACAAGCCTAGTGCCCTCCGGTACCACAAGGACGGGGGGAGACTAGACCTCATGACCTCTTGCTTGCAACAAGATGCTTTAGCCAATCAAACTAGGCCCCCAACCCATATTGTTGCAAGATATTTATTATTAATAATAAATGAGAAATCCATAGAAGTTGATTTGGGTTTAAAATGTGTCACAAGAGAACACTTCTATTTAATATGTTTAAATTATTGATATTAGAAAAGTAATAGATTCTAAAGTGAATGTGTACATATTATTTGAAGTTTTTGAAAAGATTAAATTTAGTATAGAGTTGTTTTTTATCATCTATTTCAATAATCCAACAATCAATAACAATTTTACATCATATTTATAATACGAAATGATAAATATTTAACATATTTTAATTAACTAATACAAAATGATAAATATTTATCATATTTTAATTAACTAAAATTAATTTGTAATATTTTAAATTAAATGATATTTAAAAATAATCATTTATTATAAACCAATTCAAATAGAATTTGAATGGATCATGATAAATATGGTACCCTAAGGTTTCACTATGTGATCTAAAAAGGCCCACATTAAGATGGGCAATCTAGGTAACTGTTATACTATATGATCTAATAAGGCCCACGATAAGATGGGCTATCTAGGTAATTGTTATACTATCTGATCTAAAAAGGCCCACAATAAGATGGGCAGTCTGGGTAACTGCTGTAAACTAACAGTTCAAGAGATGCTCACTCAAAAACTATATTTGACAGTGTTTAGACATATTTGGCAAATCGTTCTTCTGCAAAAAGAAAAAGAAAAATCCTTTTTATAATTTGCCAAGCACCATTTTTTTTATACCATACGGCTCCAAAGCATACATACCCAAGCAGTAAAAGATTGTTCTTGCAACTAGATGGTTTTCATGCCATTTGCAAACATCCACAAACCGAGAAGGAATCTCATGTTTAATACCTCGTCGTAGACATTCATAGGTTGAAGGCTCCACTTAAACAATTTTGCATGCAGATTATATCTAAAACATGTATACCCTCTCCATACAGATTTGATTAAGATCAAACTTTTTTGTTTTTCCAATGAGCACACTACTCTCATCTTTCATTAAAACAAACCTGAATTTACATTGGTAGCTTAAGCACAACACTCCTGTTTTCTGTCCACTGCTATAAGAAGTTATTGGCACTATATATCATTCATGCTGTGTTGATGAATTATCAGCATTAAAACCCACAGTATTCTCGTTAGGAGAGGGTAAATATATATATCTGTATGGCACTGGTTTTAGTATATTACAGTGCCGGGTTGCTATTTTGGCAGCTTTCTTGCTCAAACGTGAATACCATACATTTTTAATCTGGTTATCTGTTCTGCCAGGAATGCGAGCTGCTATCAATGACCACCTGCAACTACTATTGTCAAATATATTCTAAAACCCAAACACAAGAAATAAGTTAACAGCTTCCTAGAATTTACCATATGGTCTCAATTTTAAGATTGTTTTCCTCAATTAATTCATTACAAAATCCAATTCATCCCCTCTGTCTGCCACATTCTATACTTAGTTTCTGGCAGTGAATAAGTTACCTGTTACCAAGTAGCTTATGAAGTCTGAGAATGAGCTCTTCTTCGTCTGATGAAATGTCATCATGTTTTACACTGGACCGAAGAAACCTGCAACTCCTTCCGCATCTCAGCAGACCTGCAAATTTGATGACACCCAACATCAAGTCCAAAGACTACAAAATTTACATAAAACATGTCATGAATCAAGCAAATTAATTCAAGGACAACAAGATCTACATAAAACATGTCCAATTTCTAGTCTGAGTAAATATATTAATCAAGTTAAGTTTGTTGGATCACGTCTGTCGTTGCGTCAAAAGATCGATCTGTTAATGTTCTATACAAACATCAGAAATGTCAGAGATAAACAGATCCATGAGAGACAGTTAGTCCATCTCCCGAATCGAAAAGAAAACTTTGTCAATTAATCTAACAAAAATATGTCTACAAGAAGAACATAAGAAGAACATTTAAATCAAGTTAAAATATGTCTACAACATGCCTGCTTTCAGAGGAAGAATACTCCAATGTCCTTCTCCATGAATTTGCACATAGTTTTTAAGGATCAGATCTTCGCGAGGGGTCCAAGCCCCTCTATTCATACCAGAGGTGCACGAATTCTTTCCCATCCTTGGTCAAAAAGCAAATAAACTCCTGATTGCTTAGGACGATATATACAAATGCAAGAGGATTGAGGAATCTCAAAATAGTAATACGATAAATCCTGGCACTGAAATTTAAGCGTGAAGAATGCCGTGACTGAATTAAATTCTAATTATAATAGTAGCTTGATTTGGAGCTCTGACCAATTCAGTACGTGTTCTGTGAAGAAATTATATTCTTTCGTACAGGGACACGGGCTCTCCGATCTGTATAAATCCTTGGCTATAATTTTATATGGTAAGGAAGAATCTAGTAACGATAATCGTCCACCACCCCCAGCCCATAGGTTCCATGTGAATTTTGGTGTTTTGTGTGTCACGGACTTCATCGAATCTTGAAGATTACGTCGTATTTGAATTTCTGATATGTGACAAGAAACTATGATAATGAGATGATAGTTATCAACCCTAGTACGTGTCAATGAGAGATTATTTGGAATGATTTATTTGTTTGATTAATGGTGAAAATTTCAAGTCATGCATTATTTGTAATGATGTATATGAATTCTAGTATGTGTCAATATGTGTTAATGAGAGTTTATTTGGAATGATTTATTTGTTTGATTAATGGTGAAAATTTCATGTCATGTACTATTTGCAATGATGTATATCAATTCTAATATGTGTTAATGAAAGTTTATTTGGAATGATTTATTTGTTTGATTAACGGTGAAAATTCCATGCCCTGCACTATTTGCAATGATGTATATCAACACTAATATGTGTCAATGAGAGTTTATTTGGAATGATTTATTTGTTTGATTAACAGTGAAAATTCCATGCCGTTCATTATTTGCAATGATGTATATCAACTCTAGTATGTGTCAATGAGAGTTTATTTGGAATGACTTATTTGTTTGATTAATGGTGAAAATTACATGCCCTTCACTATTTGCAATGATGTATATCAACCCTAGTATGTGTATTTGCAATGATGTATATCAACTCTAGTATGTGTCAATGAGAGTTTATTTGGAATGAATTATTTGTTTGATTAATGGTGAAAATTTCATGTCATGTACTATTTGCAATGATGTATATCAATTCTAATATGTGTTAATGAAAGTTTATTTGGAATGATTTATTTGTTTGATTAACGGTGAAAATTCCATGCCCTGCACTATTTGCAATGATGTATATCAACCCTAATATGTGTCAATGAGAGTTTATTTGGAATGATTTATTTGTTTGATTAACGATGAAAATTCCATGTCGTGCATTATTTGCAATGATGTATATCAACTCTAGTATGTGTCAATGAGAGTTTATTTGGAATGATTTATTTGTTTGATTAATGGTGAAAATTCCATGCCCTTCACTATTTGCAATGATGTATATCAACCCTAGTATGTGTCAATGGGATTTTATTTGGAATGATTTATTTGTTTGATTAATGGTGAGAATTCCATGCCATGGACTATTTGCAATGATGTATATCAACCCTAGTATGTATCATTGAGATTTTATTTGGAATGATTTATTTGTTTGATTAATGGTGAGAATTCCATGCCATGGACTATTTGCAATGATGTATATCAACCCTAGTATGTGTCAATAAGAGTTTATTTGGAATGATTTTGTTTATTTGATTAATGGTGAAAATTCCATGCCCTGCACTATTTGCAATGATGTATATTGAAGGTATGTCTTAATGTAAGTCTGGATTTTTTTTTTCTTGATCAATCTTGATTTTCATTCTTTATGTGGGCTAGATTCACAAGTGGGGTTCATTTTTGTAATTGATAAAAAATATTTTTAAACTTTTAAAATTTAAATTTAAAATCTACTTCTTATTAACTCTTTTCAGTTAGTCACTATGAATCAAGTTGAATATGAAATTTGTTGACTTGTGTATTATAATGTTGTATTTAAAGACAATCTCTAATTCATTTATATTGTTAAAGAAATTCAAGCAAAAACATTCAAGATATGTCCTCAGTATATTAGAAAATTAAAATTGTATATCAACTTACATCAACATTCTATACCTCACTAGATGTTTGTTTTTTTTTTTCTAAAACTTCTCATTATTTTAAAGTAAAGGGGTGAAAATTTATTATTGAAACATAAGCTAGTAAATACAATAAAAGACCCAGAAGACCAAAGTAATCAAAAGATACACAAGAGCTAGGCCCCAAATAGAATGGATGCAAAGAGGACCTTGACCCTATCCTAGCCTACAAACACAATAACCAAGAAATAAAAAATACAAACCCCACCCAGATCTAAGCACTATGGTCCTCATGAAGAGCCTAAAACAAGATTAGGCTTTTGTCTGGATCTAACTGACCCCAATTTCCCACATTCCATGCTTCCCTTCCCTTACAAGCCCATTTAGCCAAGAAATCTACCACTTTATTCCATTCCCTAGGGATGTGGACAAAAGAGATAGAGTCAAAGTTTGAAGCAAGATGATGAATTTGCTTCACAATCAGAGCCAATCTCTAAGAAGAATCTTAAAAGTCTCTCTTATTAAGCAAAGAAACTAAAATCATAGAGTTTGACTCACAAGTCACCCTCTTCCAACCCAACTCACAAGCTTTCTCCAAAGCCTTCAAAATAGCCAAAGCCTCCATCTGATTATTAGAGTGAACCTCCATATAGGTGGAGAAGAAGAACTGAATAGATCCCCTGCTATCATAACAAACCCCTTTAATCCCAACATTACTAGGATTTCCTCAAGTAGAGCCATCAGTATTAATTTTGAATATACCTTTAGGAGGGGTAACCCACTTACCCTTCCGGTCCACCTTCGTAGAAGATTTATACCTTCTTACCCAATGAACCTAAGTAGCCAAAGGAAAAGAAAGCTCAAGGAGGGGAGAAGTATGCACCTCTAAAGAGGACAAAGGATCTCCCAAGTCGAATTTAGACTTAATAGTTTCTTTAAGCATGCCTTTGACTTATACCAATCTTGAAGAGCAATCATATTGCACTCCTGAAAGATGCACCTATTTCTCTCCAACTAGATATGTCAAATAATAAGAGACGTACCCAACTCCCAAGCTGCCAACATAAAGTAAGTAGAAGTTGGAGGAGGGCCCAAGTTCTTGTTGGTGTAATTAAGTATTTTACCTATCTAGTCATTAGTAGGTCCTATTTATATGTTAAGTTTACTTAGGTCCTAGGAGGGAATCTTTCTAGAATGTGTTAGTTTTCATTAGATCTTATCTTATCTTTTCACTTATAACACATGTGTCATAGATAGTTATAATAAGTTGTCACATGACATAGGATTAAGACACTTGTCATAATCCTATTTAATCCTATGTCTCACCATGGCTGTATAACCAAGTGGTCTCATGTGTAAATTAACATATTGAATTCTATTGGGTTTAATTCTATTAAAATATTGAGCATTGCATATTGATCTCTCTTATGCTTTCATGAAGTTCCTAGATCTTAGGTGGCTATAATCTTCAACCAAATCTTGCATGGTGTAGAGTTATTCTATACCAACTCTTACATGGTATCAGAGCTTGTGGGATTACTTTTAAAAATTTGAGTATGCTCTTCTCTAAGTGCATCAAACGATGATCTAGAGAATCATAAATGAGCTTGAAAGAAATACCAGATTTGGGGGTTTCCTTTTTGTGGCTTTCTATTGTAGGTTCAAATTAGAGCTTGTTAGTGCAAATCTAAGCTCACCATTAATATCAAAGGGTTTGAGAAAGTTAGTTTTTCCTTTTTTTTTGTTTAAATCAGACATATTAGGCCAGATCTATGAGGGTTGGAAGTTGAAGTGTGGTTGTTAGATCCAAAAGCTAGGTACAATTTTAGAACAATTTGGGTCAAATATGACCCTACCATCGCATCAAGAAGGCCTAAAAACCCTAAGATCGATTGTCCAATTATCCAAATCTGATCACTTCACCCAAAGATTGAGGAAACAAATCACACCCTTGGTCATTTGTATGACCGTACAGTTGCATCATAAATACAGTCATCGCAAGGAAAAATTTCACACATCGGCAAAAGAAAAATTTAGTCGCCATCAGTGAAAAATATTCTGAGGTGGGGTGCTGGCAAGGAGTTGAGTCCACTTTTTTGCCATTTAGTGGAAGTGTTTTCCCTGATTTTCAGAATTCGACACATTTGACCTTAAAATTTGAAGCACTTAGAGATGAAATCTTGAAAAAAGTCCCTGATCATAAAATGTAGTACTCTGAGTCTAGTTTCCAAATATGTAATCTATTTCAATACCCAGATGATAAAAATTAATTTTCAATAGGCGTTTCTAAAAGCTGTTGTTTAAAAGTCATTTTTTTTAACCATACGATGCACGTGTATCTCATCCATATTTTGACCTAAACAATCATATTTTCTAAATCCTTTTGGGAAAAGATTTGTAACTCACTGAAGCACGCTTTCCATATTTTTTTGTAATTTTTTATTGAATATTTTTTTTTGTTAATTTTTTATTGGCCATATTTGGTGTTTTAAAAAATCTCTGTGTACGTCACGCATAAGATGACTTAAACTTATGATGTTTTGAATTTTTTTTAAATTTAAAAGAATTATCTGAAGTACGCTTTTGCACAATCCATTCGTGAAAACGTTATGTTGATAAAAAGTTATTAAAATACTTAAAAACCTTGATATTTCAAGTTTATGGACTTGTTTAATCAGAAATTAAATGAAAAAATAAAAAATAAATCCAATTGTAAAAAAATTACATATTTGGAATCTATACTATCTAATCTATAATGGGTTTTAATTTCGTCAAAAAAATCTAGAACCAAAAAAGTCTTCAGATGTATGCCCAAAGTCACTATTTTTTTGTGACATTGCTAGGACCTTCTACTTGTAGGTCAAACCAAGTCCAAGGCCTAGGTTCAAATCCCCAAATTTTTTTCCGAACCTATCAACAAAGCAAAAACCTAGCCTACATTTCAAATTTGAAAAAAGGGGATCTCGTTTCTAGTAACAAAGCGAAAACCCGTCCTACATTTCAAATTTGAAAAAAGGGATCCCGTTTCCCATTTACCTGTTGAAAATGGAACGGGATCCCATTTAATAAATGAGATACTGTTTACTAATTAAATGGGATCCCAGGTTATTTATGATCATTTTTTAATTTTATTGTCAAAAAGGGGCATCTCGGGTCTAAGAATTATTTTGTACGGCCGACTATGACATATTCCCTATTTTCTATCACCTTTTGTCTTATTGAAGCTCTTCAAGTTGGGATTTTTTTCAATTTTGAAAGGAGACATCATTGGGACGCTATTACAAAGGAATTTTGTTGAATTGCTACTTGTTTTCAAAGGAGGGAGAGGAATTTTATTTAATTGCTACTTGTTTGAAGAAGGAAGATAAATTTTGTTGAATTGCTATTTTTTTTCGAAGGAGGGAGAGGAATTTTATTTATTTGCTATTTGTTTGAAGGAGGAAGAGAAATTTTTATGGATTCCTATTTATTTTCAAAGGAGGATGAGAAATTTTATTTAATTGAGTTACTTGTTTGAAGGAGGAAGATAAATTTTGTGCAATTGCTACTTGTTTGAAGGAGGAAGAGGAATTTTGTTTAATTGCTACTTGTTTGAAGGAAGAGGATTTTTGTTCAATTGCTACTTGTTTGAAGGAGGAAGAGGAAATTTGTTCAATTGCTACTTGTTTGAAGGAGGAAGAGGAATTTTGTGAACAATTGCTACTTGTTTGAAGGAGGGACAAACAAGGAAGACTCTCAAGTTTTTGACATTCATTTGTGTATGCTTCAAAAAATTTCAATCATGGGATCACAATGTCAGAATAAGAGGAAAGATAGGAAGGTATTGACCCTTGAAGAAATTCAAGCAAAGGGAGAGAAGGAGAAACAAATAGAAAGAGAAATAGGAATGCTAATTCGATCAATGAATGATGGTGAAGCATCCAATTCCACAACTATTGAAGATAAAAACATTGAGTAGACCATGGATGTAGACAATGCAAACTTGCAAGAGGTGAATGTAGAAACTAATACGAATACACAAACTACTGTTGGTATGCCTTCAAATATCTCTTCCAAGGCTATGGAGAATGTTTCAATAGGCACAAGTCTAGGTACATCTTCAAATCCACCTTTGAGCCTCATGGAAATGGTGTTTATTAGAGATTTAAAAAATGTTGGATATCACAATGTTGACATTGATAATATTCGTAGAGTTCAATATTTGAGTCAAATTGTTGTTGAAAATGAAAATAAAAATGAAAACCATTTTGCTATTGAAAATGAAAATGAAAATCCTTTAATTGAAAATGAAGATGAAGATGAATATGAAAATGAAAATGAAGATGAAGATGAAAATGAAAATGAAGATGAAAATGAAAATAGTTTTGAAGTTGAAAATGAAAATGAATTTGGTGGAAGTGATGTTGAAAATAAATATATATTTTTTTAAATTGAAAGTGATGTTTTGGATAATCTTCCTGGTAAGATTTCTCGACTCAAACAAATAAGAACACATGCTAATAGATTATACAATCAATTTTTTTATCGTAAAAAACTTTCAGTTCAATGTCAACTAATGATGAAATTAATGAGAATGCAAAAAAATGAAAAAAAGTAATGAAAAAGTTAGGCATTTTTGTTAAACAAAGAAGAAAAGATCAATCAATAAAACATGCTACGTCTAATATTGCTAGTTCCATTCAGCCTATTGGCAAAAATAGTAGATCTAAAGATAAGAATGTAGCAAGAAGAGCTATAACAACTACTATAGTTAATAGAGCAACTTTGAATAAAAAAATGGTAAGCAATATTAGTGAAGGTTTAAAAATACATCCTAAAACATTGCTAAGAGTGGAAAAAATAAGAGAAAGTATAGAAAATGATCCTATCAACCAATGTTGGAGTTTTAGTGGTCGACTCCTGAGGTCTGATATGAAATTGAATGTTGAAATTAAATCTTTGATTGAAAAATATTAGCATGATAATACTATTGTATCATCTAATGCTAGAGATGTTTTAAAATTAAGGGTGGGGTCCAAAGTTCGCGATCCTCATCCAAAACACCTATTAGATACAACATAAACTGAATTTTATAGAAAATTTTGTGGTGATTTAGTGTTACCTGGTAATATTAAAATAAGTTAAAGGTCTTTTGAAAAATGTAAACCTTGGTATGTAAAAATTAATAAGAAACAAATATCTTGTTGTTGTAAAACACATGTTCAATTTCGTTATTTTTTATGATATTTTTTGATATATACGTTGTACTTTGCATACTAACATGATTATGCAGGAATGTGGTATTAATATGACACCTAAAACAATAAGGGATTTTATATCAAGTTTTTTTTGTGAAAGATCTAATGGAAAATTATTTTATTTAAGTTGTATTTCTAGACAATGCACTAGTTGTGGAAATCTTTCATTCTTAAGAGTTTGCATGCATGAAAGTGTTGATAATAATTTTGGAAAATAATTAGTGGATGTTAAAAGATTTAAGAATGTTAACTATTCTCTAAAAGATGAAAAATTTGGAAAGCATTGTGATTTAATTATAGAAAAAGTTAGTGTACATGCATTCATATTATAATTTAACTTGAATAATATTGTACCAAAATATGTTATGCACTCTCAACATGCTCGATGGCTTGATGGCCAATTTCAAAAATGTAGAAACACATTTCCAGTTGGCAATATACTATTAGTGGTTTATTTTGTGAAAAACTATACTCTAGCTCTGCAAGAGGAAATTCAATCACAACATTATAATTCAATGCAAGTAGCCATGTTTGTTCATATTGTTTATAGACATGCAGATGATAGCACAGAGGATGATATAATTTTTTTGAGGGAGTATCATTTCTATTTGAGTTACAACCGGTTACACTCGTTAGAGTTTGTTCAATATTGTTTCAATATATTTTATAGAAATTTAAGAGAAAGAGGAATCCAAATGACAAAACACCTCATATAGTCAGATAATTATATGAGATAGTTCAAGAATGCTCAAATGTTCTATTGGTTAAGTAGGTTTCACAAGGGACTTAATGTCCTTGACATATGTGGAGTTTTTATGAAGATGGGCAGGGTAAAGGAGAACATGATGGAGTTGTTGCATGTGTTAAGAGAATTTGTAAGAACCTGCTTCATATGTACTTAATACAACCATAATTTGTTATTTGTTTTTCTTGAATTGATAATTAAATGTATTGTGGATAATAAATAAGGTGATCTTTTGGCAATATTCTTGCATATCATTTTGACATTATGTTTTATTTTCATTACCATGGAAGTGGATTGCACTTCTATATCTTGGAATGCAAATTGAGATTCTAAATGGATTATTATATAGTTAAAGCTTAGAATGTTCAGCTAGAAAATTTATGTGATACAAAATTGATACTTACAATCGTGTTGGTAATGTGCAGGAAGGCAACAATGTTAGCATGAGAAGGGAGAACCATCGAGAGTGAATCAAAAGACTACTTCATGAGGATATAAATTTGACCCCATTCAGGACCTAGAAACAAGTGGAGTTAATGTATTGGAGGACTAAGCATGTGAGGAAATTCAGTTGAGATTCATGTGAGGTGTAAGTGGGGATTAGGTCTTGGAAACCCCTAGCTAAGTTTGAAACTCGGATGGAACCTTGAGTGGGATTTTAATGACAATTTTTGGTCAATTTTTTGGGTTAGGGTGCAAAAATAAACCTCCTAGGGTCTATACCATAGTGGTAGGGGTCAAGTGGGCATACAATAGTGCCCCTACAACATGATTTGAACCCTGAAAATCCCTCATAATGGAGAGTGACGAATTTTGAGAAGAGGATGGGGTGAAAAGATGGAGTGGTTGTCCAAATTCATGTTCTCATTAATGAAGAAAGGGTCTTCATTGATGGGGAGAGTTACACTCCAAACCTTCCCATCCAAGAGTTGCAATTTTGAAACTTCTATATATTTGGAGAGGAAGAAAGAGTAGGGTGTTACCCACTTCTCCTTTTGGAGAACTTTAGTGGAGAAGGTAGAAATAATGAGAAGAGGAGAGGAGTCCACCTCTTTTTGAAGATATATATCTAGATGGCTTGGCTTGGAGAGGAAACATGGATAAAAGAGTTTAATCCCTTCACTTAAAGAAAGAGATTTAAGTTTTTCCTATTTCTATTTACCCTTGTTTGTTGGTTGTAAGAAGGTGACATATGGCATGTATCATGGTTGAAAATAAAAAGTAGAGAACCTAGATGCAGTCAATTTGTTATATGTTAAGTTTTATCCATTTGTAAAAATGAGAAAGCACTCCATTTATCATCGTGGAGCTAAAATAATTCCTTGCTCAGGGGTATGGCTAGAGCCCACGAGGCAGCTCCATGATGCCATTACGGTAGGGTGGAGAGCAATCCTTATCTAGTGGTGTGTCATTCCTTGTAAGTTCTTAAAATTAGTTGTGATATGGAAAACTAGTGGTTGTTGTAACATGAAAGCAAATGAAAAAAAAAGAAAAAGAAAAGAGTAAGGTTATTTTATTGGTATATAAATAATAAATTTCTCAATGCTAAGAATAATAGAGAAAATGGTAGATCTAGTTGTATGTTCTTGGAAATTCATACTTTCATTCTAAAAATGAAATAGAGAAAGTCTCATTCATTGGCTGGATATTCCTACATTGTTTGTGTAAAGGTACACCAACCTTACTTACTAAACAAAAATATCAAAGAATATTCACTTTTCCAATTAAGATATTGATACAAAATTCATTTCCTCATAAGAATAATGAAACTATATATATATATATATATATATATATATATATATATATATATATATATATATATATATATATATATATATATATATATATATATATTACATACATTAATAAGATTGCTTCCAAGCAACTACAATGTCGAATGCAAAAGTTTACAGATCAAGTAATGTTACAACATCTATTTCAATGTTCCATGTGTAAGTACATGTCAATGATTACATCAAGTTCACAAATTAAGTTACAATTGGTTATGCAAGCCATACAAATTAATACAAGAAATATATATAAATATCCATGTAATGATAAATCCTCGGTGCTCAACTACCATGACACTGCTTTGTCTTCCGCAAAGCCGAGACCAAGAGTGGGTCTAGGTGCTTTTTCCACCCAACCATGAAGTATAAATACTTCCCCGGATTTCTTCCTAGCTCGAAGAAAACTCCGACCCTGCGTGAAGAGCCTAGCAACCTGGAACAGAGAAGCAGGAGGGAACTCTCAATGCAAGCCTGATGCCTGTATGCAATCTAATCTAGAATGGCATATCTCTTGCATGCAGGATGTGGCAGATACTAATATCAATAATATCTAGGCTTTTAAAATTCCATCTATTTCATTGGTGCATATGCTTGGCCAAGAAGTATAAATAACAAAAAGTGATAGTTTCGAAAAGGGAAACTATCGTCTTTGGAATCCACACTCAACATCTTATCCTGGAAGTGGTTTCATTAAGAAATACATGTAGCATGAATTGTTTCAAGTTTATAATATTTTCAATGTTTTCTCTTCATTCAACTTTTTCAAGTATAGTTTCATTATCAAGTTTCTAAATGTTATAAAAGTTTTGATATCATTAACTATGAAATATCAAATAAACAATTGTCCAAAGCAAATAACAATTCATCTAGAATCTAAATTCTTATGTTTCACATAAAAGATAGTGTTTCAATGGTTCAATGGTTTTTCTATTGTTTAAATAAAATTCTAATATAAAATCATAAGTCACCATGTATGTCAAATATATTCATAAACATATTTGAATTACTCTTCAGAATTTTAAATATATACATGTATATATATATGTATATATATATGTATATATATATATATAGATACATATATTTCAAAAAATAGATCTATATAACAAGAATGAAACTCAAATTATACACATATCATTTAAAAAACATACTTTTATATCAAGACATCATTATAAATCAATATATATATATATATATATATGTTTAGCAAATTTACAATTATCATTTGACAAGTAGAAGTTGTATAATTTCCAATTTTGTATATTTTAATTTGTACTCTGTAGATTTCATTGTATATATATATACATATATATACATATATGGGTAAGTGCACCAAGATGGTTCCCAAAAAGAGGGCTTAAGTGGCCACTTTTTTATTTTTTTTATTTTTATTTTTATTTTTTTTTCTGAAATCAGGAAATACTGACTTTGGACGTGAAATTGAGGATAGTTACACTCAAAGTTTTGAGATGGTACAAAAACAAGGATCAAATTGCTCCGAGTCTACTTTGTAAAATATACTAATTTATTTTGAAAATGGTTGAGATTAAGGGTTCAAAAGAGGGAGCACACAAATTGGTGCTATTTTTGTCAGAAAAACATAGCATAGCAACTCTTGTACGACCCTTAACACGGTGAACTTTTTGTAGTATTTTTAAAATCACTATAGTTAGAAGTTAGCTAACAGTATCTAGTTGATGCACAATTTTTCTAATAATTTTTTAATAAATATTTGATTTTTTACTAATTTTCTAAGTGGGCACTTCCTAAAAGCGAATTTTGGCCATGCCCCCTAAAATTTTTTGAAGGTAATTGATTTTTTATTTTTTAAAATTTGTAGAATGGAGTCTAGTTTCTAAAAATGTAATTTATTTGAAATTTTGATGAATGATTAATTTATAACCAAAAAAACACCAAAGACTGCTTTTTGGAAAAAAAGAGACACATAAACAAAAGAAATTATGGATGAAAGGCTTAACATTGTCAAAAAGTGATAAAATTACATCGTTGGATAGCTAAGAGAGAACCTAACATTACCCATGTGTTCGATTTTGTCGATATTGAATGTTGCAATCTTGACGATGAGCACGAACCCAATTATGTGAAAAAATTGTAAAATTTGCAAAAAAACGTTTCTAGTCGTTGGGAATTCCCTCCAAGCCTTTGGGTTGGTATTCTAATGAAAATACCAATGCTAAGGCTTGGGGATTCCCAAAGAAAACTATAACGCGAGTGCATTATAACGCGCTTGTGTTATGTCTTAGTTTTGACTTTTTTTGCTTCTCTGGGATACATGACAAGCAAGACATAACACGCGTGCATTATAACGCACTCGCATTTTGTCTTCTTTAATGTTAAATGCCACTCTATTGAATGTTTGTTGATATATTTGTATGTTTGTATGTACATGTATGTTGGTGTGTCATGTATGTATGTATGTATGTATGCCTATATGTATCAATGCATGCATATTGTATGGATGTACGATTGTATGTGCATATGTATTATGCTTGTATGTATTTATGTATGTATTTAGAGGGAGGGGGAATTTTAAGAGAGAGAGAGAGAAAGTTATCTAGGTAGGGTGGGATGGGGAGATGGAGAGAGAGTCTGTAGAGAGGGAGAGGGGGTGGAAGTGAGAGTTTAAGAGAGAGGGAGTGGGAGAGAAGGGGTTAGAGTGAGGGAGACTTAGCTAGGTTGGGTGAGAGGGAGAGACTTGAGAGATAGGTAGGGAGAGGGAGTGCGAGAGAGTGGGAGGGAGGGAGGAAGAG